>JAFMTC010002492.1:109402-156237 GCA_018845635.1 Nicrophorus orbicollis | reverse complement strand
CTAATGAGCGTCGGGCGAATGGCGTCGGGCCAATGATTGACGGGCGAATGTTTGACGGGCGAATGTAGTAGACCCATATTTAACATGTAAAACCGAAAAGGTGACAGAAATAGGGTTATAACAAAAATAATAAGGACTATCAACCATAAGTCTTTCCAATCCAATTTTTTGTTTTTACAATTAATCTAATTCTTAATCTGAATCTTCTATAATCTAAACTATTATAATTAATGTTTCCAAAAAGTTATTGTTTTGAATCATGTGATATTGGTTGCATAAGCTTGTTAATTTTACCTTTCGAGGTAACGACGTTTCGTTGCATTAACAGCACTATGCGAAATTAATGAAAGTTGACAGCCAAAACAAGTAAAAAGAACGACGCTCGTCTATTTATTGTTTTTACATTTATTTTTAACCCAATTTTTAAGTAATTTTAGCAAGTGGAACTATTAGTAATAACATAAATATACGTGCTGAGCTATAATTGCTGAAAACGTAGTCAAGTACGTATACATTAGCTAATATGAGTAGTGATTGAATAGTATATCTCATGTAGTTGAACCCAGCCTCCCTTTAAACCAATATATAGTTAATAAATTGTATGAATTTCTCTTAGGATGTCGGCTGCATCAACAGCAACATGTGATTGGCAAACGACAAAGAAGGTAGTCACAGCACGAGCTGGATATCTGCTGGAGAGAGGACTATGGAGTGACTGTCGGTTCATTGTTGGAATTGAACCAAATCAGCAGATCATGGAAGGACACAAATTATTCTTGGCTATGGCAAGTCCAGTGTTTGAGGCAATGTTCTTTGGGGGTATGGCCGAGAAAGACCCAATTGCAATTTTGGATGTACAACCAGAGGCTTTCAAAGCACTGCTCGAGTAAGTAATCCAATCATGTTTCCCCTTTTATCCTTTTCTATGTGTAATTTCGATTTGCAGATACATTTACACTGACAAAATTAATTTCACTTCATTTGATCAAGCATGCGAGTTATGTTACGGTGCAAAAAAGTATATGTTACCATTGTTGGTTGAAGAATGCACTCATTATTTATGGCGTGACTTACATCCTAAGAATGCATGTAGAGCATATGAGTTTGCAAAGCTTTTTGAAGAACCTATATTAATGGACAAGTGTTGCAGTGTGAGTATTTCGCTATCAAATAATTTTAATGTCTGCAATTTATTATTATCTTTTTATTTTCAGATAATCAGAAATCAAACCTTAGAAGTATTAACAGATCCCAGCTTCGAAGAAGCTGAGTTGAACACAGTTTTAACGATTTTCGATCAAGAGTATTTGAATATTAATTCAGAATTGGAATTGTTCGGTGCTTTGTCTCGTTATGCTGCTAAACACAATCAGGCCTCAGGTGCGAAAGTGTCAAGATTAGATGGTATGGGTTCTTTCATTATTCATTTAATCTACTTCACTCATCGAAGCACGCAAATCAACTATTCTTAACATATAGTATAACTGAGTTACTAATAAGGAGATATGCAGAGAATAAATAAAATGTACATTGTAATCTTACTGTTTTAGCTAACGTACCTAACGAACCCAGGACTCCGGATATTCGTGATGCTTTAATGAAAATTCGATTCTTGACGTTGAGTCCGCAACAGTTCGCTGAAGGACCGGCAACATCCGATTTATTGACTCAAGCTGAAAAATTTGCAATTTTAATGAAGATATCTTCGCCGACAACCGACACTCAAATGCCAACAGGTTTTACCATGATGACAACTCAAAGGAACAATCAGATCTGCAGCCAAGGCTCTAATTCTTTGAACCCCCTGGGAATAACAAACAATCAATCTATGTACGAATCCAACAAAATATATTGCACCAGGCAGCTAGTCAGAGTTACAGAGTGTTTGAATGAAAGCGTTTTAGATTGCGTCCTAACGTTCACTTGTGATAAAAATGTTTGCGTTTTAGGAATACAGGTTAATTACGACAGTTTTTCATAAATCGAACAACTTATTAATATAGTTGGGTTTCAGGTTCCGTCACAAATAATGTTGGATATGGACGATACTCCACATATTAATACATACACGGAGTTGCTGTACGCACATTTGCTTGATGCCGATGGAAGCCGTTTAACTTATACTCATTACACAAGTCGTGTTCTATACAGGTCTCTATTTGATATATCTTTTAACAGAGCTGTATATATTCAGAAAAACAAGGTACTTGTGTAAACACACATATATTTCCTTAATAGAACTAATCGGATGCGTTCTGCTTTCAGATTTATAAAGTGGGAGTGGTGTTGAATAAGATGGGATGGTATCCGATTGGAGTATATCAGCCATGTACCAACTTAAATGGAATATCATTCATGTTTGGGCCTGGCGACTGTGGTGAATCCAGTCGTGACGGATTGATTCGCTCAATAATATTCTCTACGCCCTCCGCCATGCAGCAAGCAATCAAAATCCCCCCGGCCCAGTAGCAATATTATGAATTTGATTTTATGTACAACTCATAAATGTATTTTAGTTATGTATGGGCACAAGTTCTTAACCATCACATTTCTGTTAATAATTATTAGATGTGTATATACTTATCTTATATATTAAGAATGACTTTATTATAGCGATATGATCGATGTATTTAAGAAATAAATGTTTATGTTAAAGAAAAATGTAATTTTGTTCACATTTTTAAAATTCCTCATTATTCACTTTTTTCATTGTTCTGTTCTGAGTGTTTAAAATACCTTGTTATTCACTTCTATCATTCCTTGTTCTGAGTTTTCAAAATTCCTCATTATTCTCTTCTTTCATTGTTTTTCTTAATTCTTTGTTATTCACTTCTTTCATTGCTAACTAATACTAGTAATTTATGTTTAATTTGATGAAAAGGCCATCATCAAGAAATTTACAAGTAATGCCAACAAATAAAATAAGTTATAAGTAAACATACTAGATAAAGTATATAATATAAAAGAATTACAAAAACATAATTCTAAATGAACGAAAATTAAACTAAGGACTGCCCAAAAGGCTGTCGAACCAATAATTTGATAAAATATTGATTTTTTAATGAGATCTTCAATCTTAATTTTAAAACAAAAAATATAATGTAATTACAATTATATATATTTAATATGCATATTTATTGATTATAAAGGTGCTTCCTATAAATAATTAATCATATTTATATAATCATAAAAATATACGAGCAAATATTTGATTGGTCTATTGACTATTGGTCTTACCCCCTCCACAACATTTTTTTGAATTTGTTTGTAAGATTTGTTGATGATGCGCAATTAATTTAAAGAAAAACGTATTGTAAATAATACAAATATGATTATTAAATACATTCGTAGCACATTGTATTTATATTGTGTATTTTTTTTTCATGATTTTAATTGAGAAGTTGACCACGTGCTGATGACAGCACAAGCACGTTAACCAATGAGCATCGAGCTGGACTACTGGATCAGCTGTAGACCATCACATCGTAGCATAACAAATATGGCGGGTTGCGTTGCAGTTTGATTATTCTACGTACGTTTGCTGAAAATTCGTGAAAATTTTACAAGCTTCCGTACTGACTTGCTCCTGTTTAAGTCTGACTGATTATCCACATCGAGATGACAAGGCGCGCAACGAAACCACCGAAGAAAGCGAACAAATCGGCGAAAGTTGGAAACGGTAAGTCCACTGCAATATTCTGTCCTTCTGTCGTTGCTCACAGCTTGTCACCGTGTTGCAACAAGTGTTGAATTGAGTTGTCAATTGAAATGCCATCATTCAGCGCTTCCACGAATTTGGTGCGTCCCTCTTTTCGTCTGACGCTCTGTGAGCTTCCGGCATCATAAACGAGAGGGGGCCTTGTCGTGTTATTTATGATGATTGCACATTGTAAACACGTAAACATTTGCGTTGCATTGTTTATCCCCCGATTTATTAGGTCACTTAAATGACACTGGAGAATAACAAAACATTGTCGTTCAGAATCCAGCCCGTATTATCAAACCACTCCCACATAGAATTCTTTTAATTAGTTGTCACTCTATGTAATCTATCTAATAATCTATGTAATAATCTATGTAATGCTTGTTTTTATGATGTTATAAAAACGATTGCATATTTCTCGTTATTAGAGTTATTGAAATTCGCCATTGTTGTTTGTGGTTATGTAAGACAGTAAAAACTAATATTTATTGCCTTCATATGTTGACTCACATATTTAATTGTCATTTAACTCATGTACACTAATTACTATTTACATGTCACCTTTTAATATCTGTTGTCAATGAATTCTGTCAATTGTATATTAAAATGTAGAGTCGATATAAAAATGTATATAATTAAACATATCATTTGCTCGTGTATAATTTCAATTCGACTCACATATTTAATTTCCATTTAACTCATGTACACTAATTACCTTTTTACATGACACCTCTGAATATCGATGAATTCTGTAAATTTATATTAAAAGGTAGAGTCGATATATAAATGTATATAATTGAAAATATCATTGTGTCAAGTATAATTTCAATTTGACTCACATATTTAATTGTCATTTAACTTATGTACACTAATTACTATTTACATGTCACCTTTTAATATCTGTTGTCGATGAATTCTGTCAATTGTATATTAAAATGTAGAGTCGATATTAAAATGTGTATAATTAAACATATCATTTGCTCGTGTATAATTTCAATTCGACTCACATATTTAATTGTCATTTAACTTATGTACACTAATTACCTTTTTACATGACACCTCTGAATATCGATGAATTCTGTAAATTTATATTAAAAGGTAGAGTCGATATAAAAATGTATATAATTGAAAATATCATTGTTTCAAGTCTAATTTCAATTCGACTCACATATTTAATTGTCATTTAACTCATGTACACTAATTACCTTTTAGCATTACACCTCTTAATATCGATGAATTCTGTCAATTCATATTAAAATGTAGAGTCGATATAAAAATGTATATAATTGAAAATATCATTGTATCAAGTATACTTTCAATTCGACTCACATATTTAATTGTTATTTAACTCATGTACACTAATTATCTGTTTACATGTCACCTTTTAATATCAGTTGTCGATGAATTCTGTCAATTGTATATTAAAATGTAGAGTCGATATAAAAATGTGTATAATTGAAAATATCATTGCATCATATCCAATTTGAATTAAATATTCTATGCTCATTGTCGATTGCTGTTAATATCTTATGCACGTTTGGTTGCCTAATTATAAAGACTTTATTTCTTTTAATGCCTAATATTTAGAAGTGTTGAATAAGTATTAAAATAATATTCAATTATAACATTTTATCCTCGAAAGACTATCTTTCTTGTTTTATTGTTCTATTCGGTTTTTGAGAAACAATAATTTTCTATAAACAATTCAATATTTCGGAACATGGCGTTTAATATTTATATTTGTTTAATATTGCTTTGGAAAATGATATTTATTAAAATAGAAGTGTACGTAACACAAGACATTGTTTTGAGTTTAACAGATATCAAGATATTGAACTATCAAGTATAAATATTTCAAGAAATACTTGGACATATTTCAAAAAATATTTGGATACTATTATCTGCGGTGTATATATTTAGTTAATACAAATACCCAGTAATTTGATAGCGTTACTGATATACATTGTTATGCTTCAATATTGTGATTGATAGTCAAAACTATCTTTGTATGAGAACTATTTTTGAATACAGTTTATAATACATTTGTGTGACAAAAAGCACTTAGGCCTAACACACATGAGACATGACTTGAAAATCGATAAAAGTATGAGCGTTTTCACAAAACCTTAATTAAATCGCATATATAACTAAGGTGATGTAGCCTTTTGCTATATTTTTATTAAATCAACATTCATAGCAAAGCAGTATGAAACCATATAGATTATATATGGAGTGACTGTTGTTTCTTTTGAAAATTGCTGGGTGATTTTCTATAATTCGTTTCACTTTCAAAGGTATTATGAAGTTACAATTTGTGACGCACGTGTTAGTTCGTGCGTGTTGCGTAATTCTGGATGAGTCGAGTTTAGTTATTTACTCGCCGCTTATTATGGGCATTTCAATTCGGTTTGCTTAGGCCTCCTCCTGGTAGCATTTATTTACTTGAGACGTAAAGAACGGCGGTAAGATGGCTCCTCCAACTTCGATACGCTTTATTTTCTTTAGCAACTCGATTGACGTCATTTATTTGTTGTCCCGACAGTGGATCGACCTTCTATTGACACTTCAACTACCGACATTGCTTCTGATTTCATCGACATATTGATTTAATATTACCGTTCACAATTAAACAAGAACCTAGCAGAGCGACATATTTCACTACGAAGCTTGTTATTCCAAACCATTATCTGTTTCATTTGTTGTTGTATAATACTTAGTAATTGCTAAATTATATGCTACATTATTTTTTGTTTACAATATTATTTCAGTGGTGCATTCAAGTTTGAAGGTCACAACTACTATTAAAACATAAGTCATTTGACTGAAATATTGCATTAATTACTTAATGATTTATCAATCATTTCCTAATTTATAAATATAATTTGCTACTTCTATTCTTAGTGTAGATGATGAAATAAGTTAAATAATAAACAAAAACTATAAAAATTTATTCTGATTTATTTAAATATTTTTGCATATTGAATTTTTATTATAACTAATAATTTGCAATCAATAGCTTTTTTTATACAAATTACAAATTAAAATCGACACTTATCTAATTTATTGCAATTCGCAGAACTTTGAAAACTGTGTAACGTAAATGAATCGTATAAATTGAAAATAAATTAAGCGCTAAAATAAAGAAAAAGTGGATTTTTTTGCAGTGTATTTAATTCAGGTAAACATAATTTGCAGTGGCGGTTCTCAAATTCTTTATTTACCAGTGTTTGAAAGAGAATGTGTATCTAATATGGGAAATACGGTCAAGTTTGGAATAAGATTATGTTAATTTTCTAATACCGTTTTAAGTTGATATCATTGAAAATCTTATGAAATGAATATTTACGGATATGCAAAGTAAATGAATGTGCTTAAGAAATATTTATAGGAAATGTTCAAAAAGCTATTAGATTCATCATTCAAAGAACAAAGTTGTAAGCAATTTATTTTGCAGTTTACTTTTATTATTTCAGTACTGTTCAGTACATTTTTACTATTCAGTACTTTCTAACTACGAGGTGAATGACAGGTGACCAATATAATAGATTTCAAATATTCGTTTTCCTACTCCGACGAACCGCCACTGCTGTTTTAAAAAGTAGAAACTGCCCAAAGCGGTGAAAGAACTCTGTAATTAATTATTTGTGGACTTTGAGTTGCTTGAATCTGAACAAAGTGAGTCTACAGCCGAATGAAACGAGTCTTCGGAGCGAAGAATGAAAACAACAAACATAAATGATTTTTTTGGAAATGGTTTCTGCTTTGTGAATCCGAAATTGTGTTGTTTTAAGGTGTACTTCTAAATGGGTGAAAAACGCATTCAAAAGTTACTGTTGCAAGGTGAACAGGTCAAGAACAATTACGCATCGAACCGTCATTAGCTTCACTAAAAACAATAACAATTAGTATCGTTCCAGTTCGTTATTAATGGCCATCAATCTCAAATCATTTCACGTTCATATATCGATGAATGCAAAAAAGAAAACAATAAATAAATGGTTTCCCATGCTTCCTCAATAACATGTTTACATTTTATAGTTCATATTATGACTGTAAAATTAAATGCAAAAAATTAAGAAGTAACTATTCTTTTAACTCAGTTTTCGACTAGTTTTTCTTATGAATAGATTTAAAAATTGAATAGTAGTTGAAATCTCTTAATTTCAACTTGGATTCAATCTTGACCCACTAATTCTTATATATTGAATTTATTTCCTTATTTTTTTACTATTATTATAAGTTAAGGTCTAATAAAATGGTGTTTTTTTTTTGTCAACAACTCGAGTGAAAATTTTCAAAAGTATTTGTTGTGTATTTCTACGTTTGGCGAAAAGCGTAATGAGCGTACGCGATTATGTTTGCTTTTTTTTTCAATTGCAAGTCATAATAAATTGCTTGGAAATTTGCAATTATTCTAATCGCCAAGTAAAAGAAAAAATGTGTTCTATGCAGCGTATGTGAATAGTCCTAGTGCGCATTTGTTGAATAGGTCAGTTTGGAAAACAAACCGCTACATAAAGCTTAGTAAATAAGTGTACAGAGTTAAATTTACACGCGTCGTGTGCTTTTTCTATTTTGAGTCCGAAAATTCGTATCATTACTTTGTGTATTCTCTCGGTCATTGTCTTGAATTAAAAACCGAACACTATATAAGGTACAGCACATACGAAAAGCCAGTCAAAATGTAAGTATTTTACATAATACCTTAGTTTCTATGGTCAATAGGTTTTTTTAAATTTAATTATATAATTGTGGCTTTTTTTCTCTCTATTTATGCGATTGTTGCAGTAATAATTATGACTATTTGAAGCCAATAAATTCCACTTTTTTTGTGTGCGCAAATTAGCGAAGATTCGTACAGGTAAACGATTGTAAATGAAACTTTAAAAGCACGGAGTTGAATTTGTGTGGCTTCTTTGGCATTTAGGGTGTGCGTATTGAAGTTGTATATTTCAATTTGCGGAGCGAAGGTGAACTGCAAACTAAATTGCCTTTTGTGTAACCCGGTGCACATGTTATTCATGAATTTAAACGAACTTCACTCTAAATTCACTGACATTTACAAAATACGATTAATGTTAAAAATACGCTGAGTTTTTTTGAAATTGATTCAATTTAATTTTGTGTATTTCTAGGAATAAGTCTTAAGTTTATTGATTGCGTAAACTGAAAAGACAGTACGTGCTGGTACATATACACTTATTGATTACTGCTATTTGGCCTATAAATAATTATCTTCATCCTTCCGAATGCGAGTATTAAATTCATTAAGAATGGTGTACCATAAATGACCCCTTTTGGAAATGTTTTGTTGTGTCTGGAACAACCAAAAACATGCAAATTAGCATAAGGGAATTTATTTTGGGAAATGAATTCGAATGACCAATGTTTGTTTCGTTCATACCAAATAATAAAAAAAAGGAGAGAATACGTACAAGAGAATAATAACGTTTTTGATTAAATTTTAACGAATTGATAAACGAGGAATGAATAGTAAGTGAGCATTTATCTTAAATTTAATATAAGTAGAGCGGAAATAGTTTAAAGTAGTAAGCCTCAACAGCAAGTACATTCGAGTTATACGCATCAGAAGGACCTTGTGGCTTGAATGAAAACAATAATACTTGTATTGAATCAGTCCCCAATATTTAATTAATAAACTAATTTGTTTTCATTGGTAAATGTTTTGAATTATTTATCTGTTGATGCAATTGAAGTAATTACCGCGAAAAGCGATAGTTTAATTTTAAGTAGTAAATGTTTTGTTTTTTTCATTACTAAAGTAAAAACAACTAATGCCGGTGTTTGTGTGGGGAATGGCAATTTTTATTCTATTTTTGGTTCACCACTAACCTAAGTTTGTCTAAAAGGATGTGCTATAGGTCAGTTCGTAATTTATGCAGCGTAAAATTGTTTTGTGCAAGTTTTCTATTATGTTATTGAAAAGCACAAAGTCAGAATATTATGAATAACGGTGCGTATTGCGTGCTATTGCATTGCAATAATATTTATTGTTCTATTTTTATAATAGATGATTTGAAAATGAGATCATTTAAACTAATTATTGATTCATTTACTAGCTGAATTCAACTACAGATTGTGTCTGCATTTGTTGTTATTATGGACTGTAATCACATGCAATTATTCCCGTATGCGTTTCCTCCGCTTGTCTAGACTAAAACAACAAGAAATTTTATTATGCAAAACTACAGTTCAGACTTTCAACTATACGCGTTGATATTATTGGCATCTTATTATGCTCAAAATTGTTGGGTTTCTTGTTTTGTTTAAGGAATCCTGTACCAGCGAAAGATAGCAGTACATGAGTTGCTAATTATGGCACAGTTTACGTATAAAATTTGCATATGACTATCATCGGTTATTATTAAGTCCTGGTTATACCTGTTTTCGTCACTTTTATTTGCTTTGATTACTTCAGTATTGATCATCTTACTGAAGACATGTGCTATGGTAGCTCACATTTCTTTACTTGATCCAGAACAAATTTTGGAAGATATGCAGAAAATATTAATTATATAATTTTGTTTTTCTGGTATTTAATAAGTATGTATAGTTTTTTGTTTGTTCTGAGAATGAAATAATTAGTTATTGAGAAAAAACATAATAAGAAAATAACCGCACATCGTCGATAATTAATTGGATCACTTATTCTAGTTTAGAGCATTCTAATTAAGTTGTTGTTATTATGTACATGGTGGTTATTGATTGATATTATTAATTACTGTTAATGATAATGCTCGTATAGAAAATTCATTGTTCGAGATGCGCACAACATATTTCTAAATATACACTGAACAGTGATAACCTTGCCATTTTTACGTGATTATGTCTAGAGTAGATGCAAGGAGTTCAATGTACCCTGCAACCGTATTTTTACACATGATTTTTTTACCGGCTCTGCATAAACAGTTACGATTTACACGAATAATCCTTGCATAACTGATGCCTAACTACTTGTATCGAACGTTTGACATATTTGCAGCTAATGTTTATTACCTGAAAGCAAGGTATACAATTCAATTATCAAATGTTATGTAACTGAAACAGTCGGATGCGTTATGCAAGGAGTTGAATGGTCACACGTTTCACAATCGCTTGAAACGCATTAAACGATGTTGTTTTTGTTCTTTGCCAAATAGTGATTAGGCAACGTTATGTAACGCAAAAATATTTGCCTTGGGCATTACTGGTTGGCCGATAAATTACAACTGTATTAGTAATATTAATTAACGCCCTGAAATGCGATAATTACACTTGTTTCTTTCAGTAAACACACTTCTTCGCTGCTTATTGCAATAACAAACAACGCAGTATTGTTTTTATCCTTTTAACTATTTCAGTAAATAGATCCTGCAGGGTTCGACTAGTCACAGTGTTCTAATAAGAACACTTGTATTAATAGAGTTATAATGTCGTCCTATATCTTGCAAAACTTTATTTTACTTATGTGATTCAAATGAAGTAAAAAAATAACAATTTATAATTCGAATAACTATTGTAATGTTGAAATATATTGTCTTATTATGTCAAAATTGAAATGAATAAAACATAAATTTCATTTCTTGGATTCAGTTTATAAAATAAACACGATCCAAAAACTGGATCTTTCTCCAAAAACAATAACAACCTTTACGTATTTTTGTGAAAAAAAAATATGTAATTTAATCGAGATTTATGAATTCTAAACCGCATTATCAGTTTCGTAATGTTTATTGACCTTTAGTCATTGGGGTTCTCCGCAATAGAATTTAAAAAAAACACACACGAATGAAAACAATGTATCTGCTTGATATATAACTATCTACTGGATAGACACGTGATTTCGTTCAATCACGTTTACTCCCAACGTTTTACAATCTAATTCCGCGTTTGTTCGTTACGTGAATATCTGTTGATGATTCCAGCTAGGTGTTTAGTAGCAACGAAAGTTGCTAAAAATGTTGATTGTTTAATTTTCGGTGAGTCATGTTTCATAATAGCAACACCCAATATTTTCGCGGCTTCTCCGTTGAATATACGCTACAAGTTGACCGATTTATTCAGTATCACCTTATATTCTCGATTACCGTTTGACGGTTCAATCATCCTTGAAGCGCGGCATTCAATAAAGTTGCAGCACGCATTGAAATCAATCGGTTATTAATTGCGGATTCGAGTTTGCCGCGCTTTTCGACCGTCGGCCATTTTGTGAGACGCGACTCTTTTATTCACAACAAAATGACCTTTGAATCGTAACCATTGGAAGTTGTTGACACGCAGAACGACAACTGCAATACGAACAACAGAGACAGAGAGGAAGTCTTTGCAATAATTTACACATTTATCAAGTGTGTGTGTGTGTGTCAGGAGGAATCGTCTCGAAACCGACGCAAATTTCGTATTAATAACGTTCGTGTGCACTGCAGAATGGCATTCAGAGAAAAATATTTACGTAGACTGACTTGGTCTTAACTTAATCTGCGTAACATTCCAATAATAGACGTATTATATTTAGTTTGATAATAAAAGGAGATGCAGCAACAACAATTGCAATGCAGTGCAACCGGTAGACTTGTGAATGTCTTCTGGTTTTATTAGTTAAATAGAATAGTTTTAAAGTTTTCATCTTAAAACTGGATTTCCAGAATAATGAACCCCATTAATATGTTGATATTTATTTACAAGAATTAGTAATTTTTCAATCTAAGCAACCCACTTTTAACAAATGGTTTAGGCAAACAATTGAAAATATTTCACTTAATTCACTTAAAAATTAAAAAATTTGTATCTTATAATTATAATAACCATCTTCATAGTTCCTCCTTATTAAATCTAATACTTATTACAAGAACTGCAAGAAAAATCCAAACTGAAAATAATGGAAATACATATAGAAAATTGTTTCTTTTAGGAAATATACTTATGAGTATTTATATGCGATTCAAGTTTGAAATTTCAATGTTTGTAAATAAATGTAATTATATGAATTTCAACAGTAGAAGCTTTCAAAACTTTGTCGAATGATTTTCACATATCATATTTCACTTTTTGAGGAAACAAAGTTAGTGTTATTTGTCTTGATGATTAGATTCAGAGGAGCCACAAATATTTACAATGATATTAAGCAATTGGCAAATTATTAACTGAAATGTAGGAAGAGAAGTTTGGATGTTAATGGCATTAACAAATATTACACTTTGTGCGTTCTCATAAACAATTTTTTTTTTTGGAAACAATTTCAAGGTAACCCATCACTATCTGATCTATTATCTGCTTGTTAACAATATCTCCACGATATATTTGTATGTCACGTCGTGCGGTTCAATAGCATCTCACGAATTTACATGTTAATACACGTAACTTTTTTGGTTATCCAAGCTATTATTAAATATAGTTGATGCACAATGTATGCACGCAATTTGAAGATGGAGAAAAAAAAAGACGGCATTGATTTTTCCGCTCGACGAGGAAAACAATAATTTTCCGGATGATTTCCTCACGAAAATATGATTCGGCTGGAGAGGTCAGGGTGTGTGCGTACACGAGACGTCTTTTATATCGAGAAATCATTGTATTTACCAGTAAGTGGCATTGCGTGTCCCTCTTCGAATGCTATACATTATGAATGCAATATTTCCAATAACTTACGTTATTTACAATAAACAATGTTTTGCTATACGCTTTGTATACAATAATAACAATCTTGTAATTGAATTTCAGAATGTTGTTGTTCTTTTCGCGTTGTTCGCGTTTACTATTTATATCTGTTTATTGGCACTCGAATCCAAATTTCTTTATTCATGTGGAACTTGAACTTGCCACAACATACGACAATTAAATTAGTTATTGATTCATAGATTCATCTTATCGTTAAGATTAGGTTAGATCAGCGCATTCTTTAAAAAAATGTGATGTAACAAAAGAAAAACTATCTCATTACTGTTGTGATTTATACATTATCATTGATATAAATCTAAATAAATCGATTTTCGAACTACACTTTACTTTTCTAAGCTGATTCATCCATAAAATAACATTTTTATATATAAATAAACTTTGTAACGGCAAATGGATAATAAAATCATAATACGAACTTCGACTGGAAATACTTGAATATTATTAATTAATCTTACATTCTAAATATTCAGAAACTCAATGAAAATTACTATAGAATTTTTTTTTTTTGCAAATCGAAACCAAAATATTAATACTGTTTTTATTGGTAACATTTGTAACAATTGTATTTCGATTGAGATCCTTTAGGACTGTGCACAAAAATCATGCAACTTAACGAGTTCCAATTGATTCACACAATTAAGAAGGCGCCACCACATGTAGATGATTTATGCGACTTCAATTGTCTGATAATAAACTGATTATTTAATGCTTTTATTGTATTGCGCTCTGAAAATTTATCGCAATGCCATTGGTTATCGAAAATTAAAACTTTAGGCAAAAGTACTGTAATTTTTTGTTTATTTTGAAAAATCTGTAAATAATTTAGAAGTTACTAAATTTATAATATTTGTATATATAATAAATTTAGTCTGTTTTTATAAAGACATTGTAAAACTCTTGGGTTTGTAGCAAATTATGTTTGTTGTTGATTTGTAGCAAGAAAATTGAATAAGAAATCAGTTGAGTTTGGATGAAATGCTTCTCTTTGATCACCAAACATACAAATGATTAATTATTATTACGTAATTAATGTAATTCCTAAGGATCATTTTATGTATGAGAATTTGAAAATTATAATAATTAAGCTATTTATCAATTAAAGCACACTTCTAGGAACTGTCAAAAGTTGATGCAATAGTGAATCTGTTGGTTTGTTCAAAGATACACGCAGGGTGACCGAATATGATAATATGTTTTCTTCTTGGTGCTTCTTTTATCGCACAAAAGTTTGACTTATGTGTATTTTTTAGATCTAAACTATTTTATTTGTTCTTTAATAGAAATAGCTCGTTCATATTTTGGAATCGTATTTGTTTACAGATACAAGCATTGCATGTTAATCGAATGATGCTCAAGTAATTTAGTCTAGTTTATAGGAACTTCAATTAGCTCTAAACTTGTAATTGCTGTGAATTGGTTAATTAATGCATTTCCAGCCAAATGTAGGACGGTATTGTTTTCGTTATCTGGCGTCATTAATTGTAAGTGCCATCTGATTTAACCTGTCCTCAGATAGGTTAAACAAATAAAGCAATTATTTCATTCGTAAACTGTTGGTCGGAGCGAAGTGTATTAGAAATCGATCGGGCCGTGTTTGGCCATTGTCTTTATGGGCTTCGAAGCTCGATGACCCTCGTCATTCTAATGATCTTGTTTTTTCTATTGTTCCGTTCTTTTTGGGTAAACACAGAAACTTCAGTTTACTTTCCATCGCGCTCCGTCATTATTTAAATAACTGATAAATGCAATTGAATTGCACATGTTACTGCATCACTTTTGGCCGTAGCGATGATACAGAGAGGAGAATCTGAATCTGCTGGGATTCTGACCAAAGTCCGCATCGAGTTTGTCGAACCGAATTGGGTTTATCTCTTTCAAAGTGATGCGTTCTCTCGAAATATATCTCAACACCTATTAACGAAAATGAAAGAACGGAAGCGATTAACACCTATTAATTTGATCCGAACGACTTGTTTAATTCGAAGAGTTCAATAACCATCAACTGTATGTGTGTATATGTACTTGGGATGCAAACATCAGAGTGCTTGACCCGCTCGTGTAAATATAGTGCAACTTTTTTTTCATTGTTGACGCAATGAGAAAGTATGAAGGATCATTGATAACGTCTATTTATGTGTTATTGAAAATAAATGCCGATCCCTCATTGATGGTCAACATTGCATGTGGAATTTTATACCACCATATGCCCGATTCTCTGCTGAACTTTGACGCTTCGACTCTCCAGACGATTGATAAGTTTGGATTATTATAAGATGGAACTCTGTTTTTGTTGTTTTTTTTTCACATATTACATCTATCTTGAATAAACTCGACGTCGTCCTACTTTTCTCCTACGATTTTAACTGTTTCAATATTCTTATCAAACGATAAACTAGAGCACAGTTCAGATCGTAATCTCTTCGTGATGTAAACAGTCTCTGAAAATGAAAAGTGTCTAGAATGTTTCTGTACTTTTTTATTTTTGGTTTGTATGTATTTCGAAAAACTGATAATACGACTAAGTTACATATAAATATAGCCTGAGTCTCCTCTTAATGGTACTTATTCACAAAGGAAGTATTCTATTTGGACGATAGCTCAATAGCATATACATAAAAAATAGAGTCTTTGATTTAAGAATTAGGGCCACAAATTTGTATTTAGAATATACAATTTAAAACAATTTAAACTGGTAACTCAATAAAAACACTATTTAAGCATGTAGTTTACTCTGTTATTAAGTAATGACAACGCATTTCCAGCATTAATTATTAGAGAATATAATCAGTTTTTTTTTTTCACTAAAATACTATTTACTATGATATTTCGTAGTTTTTACTTAATTAAATTGTAATTGTTAAGTGACAAAGTCATCTGCCCCATTTTCTGTTTAAGTTTTATTCTAATTTTTAAATGTTTACTAAAATGCATAGACAAATTTGATGTATAAGTTTTACTTGCTAAATTTCATGCGATTTCATAAAACCAACTTATCTTTTCGTTAAGTATTTACTATTAAAAGTAGACGAGAAAACGAAGCATGAAATGAGCGAGCAGAATCAATCAAGCAACGGATTAGTTGCAGATCTTTTGCATCACTTTCTGGTACGAGGAGCACCGTTAAAGTGTATACGAATTGTACAACAGTTCAGATATGCATGCATTCAAAAAAAAAAGAAGTTCATTCCCGAAAATACTTTCAAGGTCGTGCGTCACGGTCTTAATTGCATTCGTGCAACAAACGTCAGAAATAAAGAAACGAGCGTAAGGAAAAAACAGGGGTGAGGAGGGGTGCGGAACGACTGTGAAAACAGGAAAAATAAATTTGAGGAAAAGACGGAGAGAGAAAAAAGGACGAAATGGAAGGAATAATTACCAAGTGTATAAATGTCGCTGAGGAAGCCAGACAATGCAAATAGCGCCTTTATTGGAGCCATTGAACGCTTCTTGTAAACAACTTCGGATCGGAATCACCTTTTTCTTCTTCTTCTTCTGTTGACTAATTCATTTGCTAAGTGACAAACTCCATTAATTTTATTTAACTCTTAATTGCATTGTTACATCTATGATGATTGTGTTATTATACAGTTTATAGAAATTCGAAATAGCAATTCAGTTTCTAATAAGTTTAAACTTGGTTAATTTTAGTTTTGTTTAATGAAACTGTTTAATTGCATGTACATTTTCAATCTACAAACAAGAATTGAAAATTGTCACAAGTATTGTATATGATTAGTAATGTTTGTCCACTTCTCAGGTTGATTCTATTTCATTTAATGGTGGTACGTTTACTTGCCAGTAAACGCTTAAAGTCATTGCAATTCACTATTCATCCAAGGATATGGAACGCGGTTTGTAAAGCATATATTTATTTTTTTTGTAAATAATTTAATTAATTTATGGAATACAGCACGTAGCTAGTCGTAATACCATGCAAATTCCTTGTACTGTTATTTGAAATTAAATTTTAAACTAGAGTTAACGTGAATTGTATTCACTGTTGTCAAATTTTGTTTGAAGATTCAAGGGTGCAGTTGTATGTCAATGAACTCACCCTTGTCATTGCAACTTGGGTTAAATTGCAGGTATGATTTACAATACTTGCAATTTAACTGACTTTCTATATACATTTTGTGAACCCCTCTCCTGTATTGAAAGTTCCTCTTTCATTATTTCCATCTTGTTCCCCGACTTATAGAGAGCACATTATAATTAAATTGTGGAATTTTAGTCGAAAATGAATTATTTTTTAATTGTGTATTTTTTTTTATTGTAATCAATCTGCGTTGGTTACGAAATAAAAATAGACAATGATTCGTTATTTGCAGGAATAATATATTAATGGTGTAATTAGTAATTAAAGTTGGAGTTTGCTGGTCAACAGTGCAATGCTATTTTCGTTGAGACAGGTCGGGTTCCAATGACGCCAATTATATTCTAGCTTTTGCGTTCAAACGTTTTACAGAAAGTATCACCAGTTTGCACGTAAACGCATACATCAGTGTATTATGGAAAACAGTGTTTAGCATTCGGTATTAGATAAATAAATTGCGAATTGTGGGCGAACGACGAAACCGCAAAACAATTGAAGTTAAATAATGGATGAATATCGGTCGAAAGTGGAATGCATTTATTCATAATTTTGCTTTATATAATAAATACGTTGTTGTGTAACTTGTTGCTGAATCCTCAATTTTCGTATTTTTTCAATCTGCAAAAGTTTTTGAATAAAATCTTACAGTGTGATGTGATAAATCGCTGTTTGTTTATTTAGTTCGAACTTTGCTTCACCGGACGACGGTTAATGCGAAAGCATAACAAGAGTGCCACCTTCTCGTTTTTTTCTTCTTTCATGCCAAATATGAATTGTGCAAATTTACATTAAGGTTTATTATTATTAGCGAGGTATGTGGCATTATTTAGGTCGCAATTATTTTTACAATCAATTTGCGAAAAACGCTAATTGCGTAACTTTGCGCGCAGTTTTTTTTTCTCTCGGAAAGTCTCCGAAATCGGTGTATTTATTTATTTGCTCCCGTTTCGTGCGTTGATTGAACGTCATTGAAAAGAAGCTGCGTTAAGGAGATTATTAATAATTTCGTATTTGTATCAATGCAAACAGGTTCCATAATTTTCGTGTAAATGGCTTTTAAGTGGGGGGGAAACTTTCACCGAATCGCTGCTGCATTTCGAAGTACAAAGTATTCAATGCGTATGGATTCTCTCTTTATAAATATTATACAAAGTACACAGAGGATTCTGATAAGTTTATAAATAAAGCGAGTTTTTACGTAAATTGCATTATCGAAATTATGTTGTAAACACGTGGAAAAATATTATAAAGACTTGTAGGGAAAATACTAAATGGACTTGGACTGCTTTGGGTCGACGCATCTCATACGTAATCTTCACGGTCTGCTCTCATGCATACACTTGATTCTAAAAATACGGTTTCTTTCGCTTATTTTATTATCACAATTGTAACAAGTACTGAAAACAAACAAAAAAAAAACACACAAGTGTACGTTTTATTATCTAATAAGTTTCTATTAAAATATTATTGATTTTCTATTCACTTAATACATACATAATATCGAATACGTTTAGATAACGTTTCAATTGTTTCGTGATAAGCTAGGATAGAAAACATTGGAACAATTAATCATTTGATATTGAAGTATTACATTAATATCATCGACAAACAGTTTTAATTGTTTGAAATTTTAACTAAAAAAAAACATGAAATATACATTTAGTTTTATATAGTTTTAGATGAACAATGAAATGATGACTTTTGTTGTTGAAGGTAACTAAAGGACGCAAATGAACATGACACGAAACAATGCGGTTTCATTTATACTGAAACACAAAGTTCTTAGTTATTTCTGGATGAAATCAACATTTTCGTTTGTCGAAATGAAGAATTCGCTTTGTCATTAACTTGCGTTGCTTTTTACGAAAGTCTCTCGTTCATTGAAGACACTTCTGCATACAGAAGGTTCAAAATAGTAGTATTAACTGTATCTATTAGTAGTATTTCTTATAACTGGACTTTCACCGCAAGGTCATTGCATAAAGATGTGAAGTGTCGAAAGCACACAAATTTAACGTATCTCTAACTTAAGGATATTTCGTGAAATATGTAGAGAAACATCAATAATACATGTTTTTTGAACGTAAGTTGAAGAAATTTACTGAGAGTACAAGTATATTACGAACTTAATAAAATGAGAGTGTAAAACATTAGCTTTAAACATATGTAAATACCACTTGCAATACTTGTTTTACCAATATCTGAATTGCGTCTTTGTTATGCATAAATTGCATTTAAATCCTTATGAAAACTGCATTAAGTTTTCTTATTTGTATATACACCCATATTTCGCTTTGCCGTTAAAGCGAAACATTTTAGGCCGTAAATCGAAAATGTACCTTATTTGAAGAGGGACGTTATAGCGAAATGCCGTATAAAGAGTGGCCGTATATTTAGTTAAATCTAATATCGATCCATTTTATTACCGTTTCTAATTCACATTTACCAATCAAATACAGCCTTTTGCTTTATTCATGGCAACAATCGATTAATGTACGTAATTCAAAGGTCACGTAATTCTTAATATCTTGTGTGTTAATGCATTGATAAGTTGTCAATCTAATATTACTTTGTTTTAAAATAACAATATTTGTTACTATAATCATGTAAAATTTTGGTAACAAATAACATGATTCTTTGTATTTATTTTCATTGAGTTTTTTTTCTTGTAATTGTTGATCAAATTTATAAATGTGTTATTGTTATTTAGCTCAAAATTAACCGTGTCAATTGCGAAGAGGTGGGCGGATAGGTGATTTCAAGGTAAAAATGAACCGATGATTTAGGTTCGACTAAAAGGGAATTTTATTATGGCCGCATTTGGAAAGAAGAAACAACGATTTGTAACCAAGCAACAACATATTGTTAATGTAATTATTGGATGTTAATTAATTACTGGTTCTACCGTTCATACGAATATTGATTATTATAAATTGATTTACTGTAAAAGCGATGCTTAGTTAACTAAATGCACGCGTTTAGCGTAAACAAACCATTGTATCGAATCTGAAAGTAAACGTAGCATTGAACATTTAACGACAAACGTCATTAAAATAATTGACAATTTTCTGTCGCTTTACAATTGCTCTAATTAGTTCATTTTTATTTTATTTAGGTAATTATTTCATATTTAAAATCCATTTCGAGTTTACAAATTACAACAAAATCTTGAAATAGTTATGCATAATTATAATTATTCGTATCTAATTATTTCATTCATTATTTATTACAGTCACAAACAGACGAAATATTTAGATAATTATAAAACACATTTACTGTATATTTGGTGGTGGTTTACAAACTTTTAATCTAATCTTGACACCCCTTACCAATATTATTTCATAACTATTTGTAAATGACTCCCTGAGTTTGGAAATCTCAGTCCTAAAGTGAAATTTAATTTGGTAAAATGCTTGTTCAAGTTAATACATTAGCTTTACTGACGTCTTTCGACGTCATCGATTAGTACGTTCTTTGTTTGGGGGCGTACATTCCTATATCTATCATTAATTTGACATAAAGTATGAAATATCTTCTTAATGAAATTATATAATTTATATATATTTCAATAATTATTAATTAATTTACTTTTTGTTTGTTTTAAAAGTTATGTCTTAACAAAAGGAATTAGTAGTAATCTTTGAAACATTATCTATGTTTATTAAACTCTGATAATCTAAGCAAACTATGTGTAGACTCATTAACTTATAAGTGCTTGGAAAGTTGTGTATTTCAAACTTTAAGTTTGTAATATTTCATGTTGCATTCTGAGTGCATAATTATCGGTGTGTTTGTGTGAGAAAAATCACGTGCAGCGTACAAAAAAAAAAACGAAACAGACGATTTTCGACCCGGAAGTCCTACGAATCAGTGTTATTATTAAATTAGTCGTGTTTTTTTTTGTGTGTGTTCGTTTTGTTGTTGAAATATCATAGCAGTAATCATTTCTGACGGAGATCAGGAATTCCCTCGGCTTTTCTACGCGCAAGTCCACATCGGAGTCCGGCGTCGCGGTTTTAATATGCGATGAGATTACGTTTCAGTTCGCGGCAAATGTCGTTTAAGTACGTACCTCACGCGTCCACCATCATCATCACTAAATGAAAATGTGGAAAAGCTGTCACGCAGCCTAACGCACCACAAACTGTTCACTTTTGGCATTTGTTCGAAAGCAACACCAAAAGAAAACAATCTAGTTTCTTTTTTGTTTCATTAAGTTCAAAAACGATTTGTTGACTGCGGATAGTGGTCAATCACCATCAACAACACTTGTGATTCGTTCGAAGATCCTGAAATTGATCCTGGTTTTCTTTTATTAAAAAAAAAACAATTTCATGTTTGCTGTGATAGTTCCTTGTATAATTTTGTTTTCTCGTTGTTGCAAAGAGCAACAATTTCTGTGATATTATAGGTAAGAATTTATGCGCGCTTTTTGCTTAGTTTTGTAGGACGTATGGTTGGTCACATGTAGAGTTTATTTTATACTGATGCTGATTATTCAATCATAATTTCCACATTCCAGATGTTCATGTTATATTAAAACGACCATATTTAATGGTTACAAATTCAAACTAAAATCTAAGATTTTCTTTTATAGTGTACAACAGTAAGAACGCTAAGGGTAAATACCCAACTGAGAAGTTATATAACTCCCAGTTGAAATGGAATGAAGAGAGCAAAGTCCTAACTTTACGTTACACATCTTGTTATTGTTGTTGTAATCTTGATTTCGTTTATGTAAGAAAAAAAGTAATAATAAATGGACGGCAGCAAATTGGTGCAGTGAAGTCCACTTGTAGAATGTGCATAAAAGCAATATGATAATTCAGTTGTTATTGTAGCATCCAAGTTGCACGGTAAATAAATAAATTAAGCAATTTCCTTGTCAGTTCGGTTGTGGTGTTTTGACGATGGTTACCGGATTATTAAATCGTTTCGTCTAAGTACTTTATTATATGTATAACAAATATTTCCGGCATAGCAACTGCTGCATCAAAAAGTGTAATCGTACAAAAAAAAGGAGAAGCTTTTGCGACTTGTTTCTAATTTTCGTACACACATTTCAATCGACAATTCATCATCATCATCGATTGTGGATCGATCTAATGACGAATATAAGCAGGAACTATTACTGTTGTTACTCGCGCGGTTATTAGAATTTGATGACATTGTTTTCGTTCACTTGATGGACTTGTTTTTGACCGACGCGTTTTTGTAAATTTGAAAGTTCCTCCACTTTTATTGGCCTTTCAAATGATCACAATATACAACTTCGCATAGTTTAAGAATCGTGCTTTTGTGCGTTTATTTACCACCGATCAATACTTTTGTAATTGTATTTTCCGTGTAATCTAGTTTTGAGGCATGGTTTATCCAGATCACAAAGAAAAATATCGTCCACACGTTTTAGAGTAAAGTTCAAGTCAATTTAGTTAATATAAGATATACTCATTGTATTTAAAGTAAAGTTAACAATAAGCATTCTTCAATATTGTATTTACAGATCAAAGTATGTGTATGTTATAGATTCCATATAAGATACAGTAATCTTATTTACTCATTTGATTGTAATAACTGCATCAATATACTAATCAATACTTTTGAAATATTTTGTCTTCATGTTTAATTTTTCTTTTCAAACTAAATCTTTATATTTAAAATCTTAATATATGTTGTACATATTTATTGGTCAATTTGTAATAATATTAATTTAGTTAATAATCCGGTTTGAACTGGGTCGATCCGGTTTGGGAAAACGCGTGAGGAAGGAAGCTGGTATTAAATGGACTTAATTTCTAAATAATCCAACGTGTCACAATTACAATGATTTCATTCAATTATTCTATTGTAGTGCCGCAACTAAGCATCTTTTATTACGTACCTTGTGGTTCGTATCAGAGGTGTGTCAGCAACGAATTTAGATAACCTCGATGCCATTACTTGCTAAAGTTTGTTTTTTTCTCATCTAAATTTCGAAAATGTAATCTGCTATCGCATCACCTTGCCTCCCCTCTTTTTTTGTCTCTCTCTTCTCGACAACAATAATATCCATGTAATAACAATAATTACGCTATACACGGGAATTGTATCCGCTTTATCTTATCACGCCACGCGATGACTTTATTAGCGCCTGGCATTCATCATCATCGAGTTACGACGTCCAGACCAGAGACCCTCCTCCTCCAATGTCCAATGGGTGTTTATCAATTCGCAACTCAATAATTTGGCAATCTTCGCATAATCACGACTCGTGAATTATTTATGCTCATTTCTTTTTTTTTTGTTCGTGCGACAGTTGATAGAGGAGACGTGTGTAGTTAGTTGTAGATTGTACCGGTTTTGAGTGGCATACGTGAGATTTTTATCGCGGATCCGCCGCGTTACATAAGCGGCAGAGTAAAATTGGCAGGCCCCTAATCTACCGAGATGTAAACACAATGTTTAAATTTAGCGATCCCGCATGACGTCGGTAATCTAATTACCGCACGAAACTTGTATAGTTTTCTACACCAATTATCAGTATATAACAAAAGAGAAATAAAGATCTATCAAGTCTAATCATAGATTAATCAAGAAATTAATTACTAAGGCTTATGTTAGTATTATTTATAGACAAGATAGTTTGCCAGCAACAAGTCAAATTTAAGCATACCATTGTCAAATTTTTACTTATTACACACATTTAGTTGTAACTAATTAATTTGTTTGGTGAAGTGTGTTTATAGAGATGATTAAAGTAACAAGTTTAAAACATGATTTTTTTTACATAATATGAATGAAATTACTTAATTGTGAATCATTGTTACCAAAAGAAATGTTGCTAATGTCTATTGCGTAATATACGAGTTTGGCATGGAATTTGAATAACTTCTTATTTTAGGCGTCTCGCTCTTAACAGAACAGTAACAGTATGATGATTCGCTGTTCACTTTAAGCAAATATTTGAATGCTCAAATGGCCGCCAATAAATTAAGACTGTTTATTTTGGTGATACTACGGGTTGATAACAAAGGCGAAGAAGATTAACATTTTAATTGCGATATTATTCTCGAGTGATGTGATTATTATGTATACAAATATATACATAATAATCATATTGTTCGTGCTTAAGCTGACCTTGTTTGAAGATTTCAACAAAATTACCAGGAATTTTGCTACTGACTAATTATGAAATGAAATCGATCAATCCGGATAAACTTTCTTATAAGTTTGTAAGTGAATTTGGGACTTCTTGACTGGTAAAGTGTGTATTTTATCCAAAATATTGCATCTGTTCAGTTTTTATCAATAAGTAATTGGATTTTGAGTGTCAATGCTAAATGTTATTGATAAAATAACTAAGATTGAAATTGATATCCATTTGTGTATTTGAAACTGATTTGTTATTGTTATTATTTCGTGGACGTAAGTTCGGATAGTATTCTAATCAATGACCATTTGCAAACGTTGCGCAAACGAAAAATGGTGGCGACGAGCGCCTTGTTTAAGTGTTAATAAAAAGGAATTAACCTTGGGCAATATAGGAAGAAGTCGTAGTGCCAATTTACAACCGTGGCTGCTACAGCAATAGAGCCTCCTCATACAGATTACAAGATTCGAACGCATTTCTGTATCTGGTTGTGCGCTTACATTCATCTGCTTACATGATTTTGTTTTGTAAATCACACTAATTAATATTTTGCTCTAATTGTCTTTCAGCAAGTAGTATGAAAATGACTATGTACACATCCCCAACTATGGTGCCGAGGGCGCAGATGAAAGAGCGAAGACCCGGAAGGCCGTCGACTGGAAAGAGATTGGCGCTAGTCAGAAATTATCCAGGAAAAATTCGGTCAATGGTCAGAAGAAATGTAGATCCATGCGATAGCTCCAACGACAGCGGATTAGGGTAAGACAACTCAGTCAATATCAAATGTTATTCGAACGATGAAAAGTTGCGAATTTATAACGTAATTCGAGAGACTACAATTAGTAATTAACTGAATCACTGGTGTGTCTTTATGAATTAATCTCGGCCGTATAACACGTCAAAATTTAATCCTGTTTCGTATTGTGGTCTAACAACATTTAATCACAGGCTGCTCATCTCTCTCTCTCTCTGTACAGTAATTTAACACAGATTTTTATTGTACGGGGAAAACCTGAATCGATTATGATATACATGTTTTATTTGCGGTGTTTGCTTCCTTTTATCTATCGAAAACAAAACATCTGCAGAATATCCAATTAGCTACAAAAAAATAATACTACATTTTTATAGAGTATTAATTATTGAAGTATTTTCTAAATATAATTGAGTTTTTATATTGATAAGTAGTGACAATTGTCCAAACGAATTATGATATAAATGTTAAAAGTCTAACTTTGTTACAAAATCTTAACTTATACTATTAATGTTTATTTTTGGTTGTTATTAAATATTATTGTTCATTTTAATGTATTGCTGGTCATTAGCCTTTTGAAACAGTTGAATTTGTTCCATTATTATTGTTTGAGTTTGTATTTGTCTCTTTTTATTAAACGTAAAATACATAATGAAGCAAGAACCAAATTATTGTTATAGAAAAATCGTGTTTAGATAGGTTTAAAGTACAAGAGTTGAATGTGTTTGGTTACACAGATTACATGGAAACGTAAATATCATTAAACATTTTATATTTACAAATAATGTAATTGAATTACTGAATGTTTTGTTTTAAGCACTGTAATAGATTTTTAAAAATTCTGTGTTAATTAATAGCTGCTAATATCTATAATTAATTGTAAAACATGAATTAGTAATAGTTTAAAATTATTACATTATCTATGAAGAGAAGCACGAACTGATAAAACGCAATACGTCACGTTTGTTCTATTTTTTATTGCTATATAAAGCGTGAAGATTATCCGGATTTGTAAGAAACAGTTAATAATATCAGCATTTTTAGGAAGCACATCGTTTGTTTCATAAGGCTCCTCTCTCAACGCAAAGCTATAGTAGACGGTGGTGGCAACTCCGCCAAACTTAAACAGATATGTTTAAGCTACATAAACATCCTATAAATTATACTTCGCTTTACGAATTTACGTCAAACTCCGGCGAGGACTATTTTTAACGGCATCTTTTATAATGATCTTAACTACTGAGGAAGTTGAAATCGAAGAAACATAAATGTTGAAGAACCACGTACATCGATGTTATAATATGCTTGCAATATTACATTTCAAGAACGGAATTTATTTGTACAATGTAATGCCGCACGAGGTTAGACTGTGTTTACCTAGATATTTAAATTGTGTTTGCGATTCATCTAATTGTTTCAGCAAATAGCCCGTCGCATTTCATTTGTATGTGCGAGTGTACGAGCGCGCATATCCCAAGAGAAATCCTCAAATAAAAATGCAATGTGTTAATTACGGTTACATTGAAAGAAAGACGTTCCAATGTAAAAGACGGAACGAAACAGGGAAATAACAGGTTTTTTTTCTCCTGATTTCTTGGCTTTCGATTGAATCGAGTCGAAGATGATCGTCTTGGGAGAAAACCGTGTCACAGAAAGTCACATGGAACTTCTACAAATTGACTCAAATAATCTTGCACGTCGGCGTCTTATGCACTACGTTCATCTGTGCCACGTGTTATTACATTCTTCTTGTTTATGCTTCTTTGTTGTTTCTTTTGCTACTGCATTTTTAAAGAACACTGATCTATAGATTCATTCTAAACTAGTAATTTTAGCCTCAAGTTCTTTAAACCCGTGACTTGGAAATACCCATAATGAAAAGCATGGCCTTGTTCATAATACCGATTTCTTTTTGTCTATTATTATATTTATAGAAAAATATTAATGTTCGATGTTATTAGAGAGAGAGAGAAATATACACGACACGTACATGTCCCATTTGTAAAATAGTAATTAGCTTAACTGAAAACTCTTAAGACAAAAGCATTAAATCGTCTTCGAAGCAATTTTTCCGTTCGTTCAAATTAATTGCATCGAATCGACGTCTCATAGTAAATTAGTTAGTGTAAAGTTTTGATATGCTTCAATTCGTTCATTTAACGAACTGCGACTGAAAATATTTTCATGTCGAATCATTTAGGATGTCGTCCAATGCAATGCGAACATTCAACCATTAATATTGTAATTATTATGAATGAAACGAACGACCCCACTGTAAATAGAGAAATAGCAACGTATTTTTTCGTTTCGTTCAAAGCTATTGCAAATAAATAATCCCTTGTGTTTTGTGTGCGTATGTTTTTGCTTATGAAAGCAAGAGGATGATTCAATATTTGTAATATTCTGTTTTTTTCTGTTTCTATTTTTTTATAGTTTCGATCAGCATACGGATCCACTTTCGTATAGTATGACTGATAGATTGAATTGGTCGGATGAAAGGGCCCCGGCGAAACGGTTGAAAGTTGACATAAAACTTGAGAACGATGAAGTTAATGAAAACTACTCGTTTCCCGAACACGTGAACCCAATTAGGGACAACAATGCGTAAGTCGCAGAAAACACTTCTGAAAAAGAATACATGATATATTGTTTGTTGTCCGAGGGACGTGCAAATTTTGGCTGTTTTGAAGTTTGGGCTGCGAGTGTGTGCGTGTGCGTGTGTACGTTCGAATGTTTTTGCAAAATATGTTCTTTTTGTCACTGGATGGATGATTCTTTGTAGATATTTATTTTCTTTGTTTTTTTGCAGGATTATTAGAACAGCCCCAGCAGCAGTTTCTGCTCTAAATGTAAATAATACGCAGGCCACAACATCACGTGTCGCTGTACCTAGGTGTTTACCTATTTTGAACAGTTCAGCAATGGCTGGACCTGTGACGTTAACAACCATGTTACAACCTTCATCACGTTACAGTATGTAATGGTGTTTTGTTGTGAAGCACCCAGGTAAAAATATACCTTTTGTTTTCAGTGGACATTGGTCTGACGATACTGTGTCAACCTGAGCAGCAGCACAGAGCGCGCTATCAAACTGAGGGAAGCCGAGGTGCCGTGAAGGACCGATCCGGCAACGGGTTTCCAATTGTGCAGCTGACCGGATACAATAAGCCTGCTAATCTGCAAGTATGTATGCCGGATTTAAAGTGTTTTATAATGCAATCTAATTGAATCGTCGATTCGCAGGTTTTCATTGGTACGGACGTTGGCAAGGTAGCACCGCACATGTTCTATCAAGCTTGCAGAGTTAGCGGTAAGAATTCCACGCAGTGCCAAGAAAAGACAATCGACGGCACTGTTGTGATAGAACTGATGCTGGAGCCGACGAAAGATATGGTGGCAACGTGCGATTGCGTCGGTATCCTGAAAGAGCGGAACGTGGATGTTGAGCATCGTTTTCCCGAACATCTAGCATCACGCACCAAAAAAAAGTCCACTCGCTGTCGAATGGTTTTCCGAACCGTAATAACGCACGACAATGGAACACAGGAAACACTACAAATCTGCTCGCAGCCTATAGTTTGCAGTGAGTACAACCATATTGATTTGTAGTTATAGGAAATTCAATACTTTTTCTTTTCGTTGCAGCACAACCACCTGGGATTCCAGAAATTAGTAAAAAATCTCTAAAATCGTGTCCGGCCAATGGAGGAGAAGAAATCTTTATGTTTGGTAAAAATTTCCTGAAAGACACGCTCGTTTACTTTCAATCTGATGAAGATATCCCTTGGGAGCAATCGGTTGTACCAGACAAAGAATATTTGCAGCAGGTATTTTCACGAAGAATGTAATATTTACAGCAATTCAACTAACAATTATTTTTGTTTGTTCATTTAGACTCACTTGGTATGTGTCGTTCCACCTTATCTGCATTCAGATATTACCGAACCGGTGACGGTAAGGCTATATGTAGTGTCCAGCGGGAAAACAAGCGAAGCACACCAGTTTGTATACATGCCCGTAAACGGGGCCATGCCAAGCGGTAAGCTCGCGTTAAATATATTTCAACACTTTCTATTACTTAGATTAGCTTAATAAAAAAAGTTTGCAGTTTTGGAAGAACTCGTTTGGAAAAGCATAAATGTTGAACGCTCGCGCTACGGAGCGAATGCTGTAGTGGTAATACTCGCGCAAAGAAAACAAAACAGAACGGCAAAAACAAACTATTAAGTTAATTTAGCTTATTGCATGCGGATGCATGGTAAAATTAATTGTAGCTGAAAGTGATCGCAAAGTATGCGAAATAGCTGAAATACTTTACGATCAACTACAACTCCAAGATTCGCCATCCGCTAAACCCGCACTTACGAATTGAATTTAACTTCCAAATTCATTTTACTCTTTGCAATGTCGTAAGACGGTTCTAGCAGAAACGGATCTCTTTTAGTTAGTTTACTAAAAAAAAAACCTCGGCGGCAAATGTATGCATTTCGAATTATTTGAGCGACTGAGATTTTTTGGACGAATGCAGTTGTTATTACAAATAATGATAATTACTATTAGATTTGTTTTTTCACGTTTTCCATATTCAAATTATTAAAGAATAATGTTTAGTTTCGATGAGATTGAGTGCATTTTCTGTGTCTGTGTGTTTTTATTTACATCGAACGAGTGAAGGTAGAATGGCTGAACGCAGTTGTACTTTAATTTTTTGAACTTTCTCCATTTTCATTTTAAATGTACTTTTTAAGATTTGCACGAATCTGATCCAGAGAGCGTTGTGCGGTATATGTTTGCCCCAAAATTTTTAAAAAGACATTTATTTTTAAAAATATAAATTCAGACGAAAAGCAAATACAAAAATGTATGCCCGAATCGACGCAAAGTTCCACTTCGATTTGTTCTTAATTCACTTGCGTGCGTGGCGATTCTTGTATTTCCGTTTTCCTCTTCGTAAATGATTTAACGTTTCTGTGTTTTCGTGTATAGTAACACGTGCATATTTGATGATATTTATGATGATGCAGTTTGATTCTGTATTTTTTTTCTTGTGTTTCTCTATAGGTTTCATCAATTTTTGCATCAATAACTATCTAAAGTACAAGTTAATAATCTGTTTTAATATATACTTTATTATTTTTATTTTTGATTGAAGATGTATAGAAAAAAAAGCATGAGAAAAAGGAAACCAAATTTTTAAAACTTAATAATTACATTTTTACAGTGATTTGTAAATAATTTACTTAATTATTAAACACGAAAAGAGATTATAATTATTATATATTTATATATAGCATTTCCTTTTTTATATTGTTAATTAATTCTAATGGAGTATTATTTCGTTGGTTTTCAATGTGCATTCGCTGGAAACTTGCCATCTTCTGAAATTTGCTCTTTAAACTGGTTTCGTTACTGCAACAAAGGCTGATCACTTGCGCGAAATTCGAAGGTTTTACAGTTTTTTTTTTGCCATTTTCCGTTTCGATTGTCTTTCTCTGGGAATATCCGATCTTTGATTTTTGTCATCCCACTGGATAATACTCCGTTAAAATTAATGTTAGGGAAGAGATTCTTTTTACTGGACATTTGTTTTGTACTTTTGTAAAATTTTTTGATACAATTGTAGAAGAACTTTATTTACTGCAACCAACTCCAAATTGTTGCTCGAATATGTTAAGGAGTGGTCAGAGTCCGAGTTCTTCGGCCTGCTGTCACCGAGGTCAATCAAAAAATTTTACAACCCCCCCATGAAAAGTGAAGGCCTTTTCACGGTGGTCCGGATCAGCATCTGATCCCGATCCCATTTGCCTTATTACCGAGAGTATTGCAAAGTAAATAAAGTTTTTCAAATTGCTTTTTTCCACTTTGTCTCATACAGCGTACAGGCTCTGTATACGCAGAGGGGCCGCCTGCCGTCGTCTTCTGTCAGCCTGCGGAGCCTAACCTCCGTCAACAGCCGCGTCATTCAGGTCTAGCATCACGGGTACTTAAAAAAATGAAACATCTCCACACACACAACACACGCACACAACACAGACACGAATACACTCACAGATGAATAATATATTCAAAGACATTACTCTATTAGAAACAATGGCAAAAACATTGACAATTGCATTAAAACAAAACTATCAAGTTAAGTTACAATACAAGGAATAGCAAGCAATCCATGGTTTCTAATAGACATAACTCTACAACATATTACAGATGAATCAATAACAATCAATTTGTAGTTAAGTATAAACATATTTGTCTCATCACACCTCAGTAAAACACATTTCTCTTTGTTGCTCCACCTTATTGTTTTTCTTATTTTCTATTATTTGAAACGAACACCAATATACACACCAATATACATCGCGTTTAATTGCCTATTTTGCTTTCCGAAACGATAGATATTTCTTTCATTTCTTGATTTCCTTTTGCAACTCAGCAAATGATCGAAAATGTATCTCCCCCTCAAAAAACACACTCACACAAAGACACTAGTATATCATCATATTCCTTAAATTTAAGTCTTATTTATTTAATTATTTATTTATTTATCATTTAACTCGTAATATGTTTCAAACTATTTTTCTATCATAAATGTAGATGTATAATAATTGTGATTAAGGGCTGCAGCGAGCGAAAATCCCCAGAGGATAGTAATTAACCACTTAAATCTTTCCGAATCGATAATATTATTTACAGGAGCTAGCTACTAGGCGCATTGTAAGGGCTGAAGATGTTCGTAAACGAGAGAAGAAAAAAAAGACGATATAGAATGAAAAAAGATGAAGAACGAACTCTTTCGAACGAAATCTTAGAATCTTATGCATTCTATGCATTTTGACTAACCTGCAACGTTTTGGCGGACGAATGGTCTGAGTGTGGAATGCGTTTTCAGTGTGGTGCGACTCTTCTTCCTTGAATTTTTATATTTTATATACTTAATCTTTCGATCATTTTCACGATTTATATTACATTTTTTTTACAATTTTCTCTAAACGAAAATACGAGAACATCCTTTTACGAAACCATCCTTCTGTTGACAATTCATTTGAAAATCCGGTTATTTCAAGATCCCTCTCTACTGCTAAATTATTTCACTCTAATCTATAATTCTTAACTCGCATGGTTTCCTTCCTACTGCTTTCTTATTTCTATGCATGCATTTAACGGCACTCCAAAAATTTATTTATTCATTCACTATGGTTTTTGTTTCTTTTCATTAATAGAATAGTACTTGTTTATTTTCGTATATTTTTACTTAAATTTCAAAATTGTTGAATAACATAATTATTTTTCATTTTTACATAATTTTTACGAAATAGGTTTTTGGTGTCGATCTGTTTTTGTAATTTTCATTTGATGATAACACCTGGTGGCGGTTTTCCCTTTTATGTTTCTTGGTAGAGAGGTTTCTTTACAACATTCCGTAAATTTTTATCGAACACACTTTACCCAGCTCAATCCTTTCATCAGTTTTACAAACATTTATTTCTCGGGGAAATTTTCTTTCAAGATTGCCTCTTCGACTGACAGTGATTTGAATGCGTGTGCAGGCTTTAACGTTGCGGGTTGCAACCCCAAACTCTCGATATATGTATCTTTATGTATATCTGGTTTGAGGGTGCATTTCTGCCCTCGATCCCCCAATATTCGACACACATTGTTTTTTTTTTGTATTTGTTTCAGTGGCTTTGTGGCAGCTAACTTGTAATTTTAAGCGACACTGCAGCAGAACATTTTGTGATATTGTTTCTATGTGATTTTACAGTTCGGGCGGTCGAACAACAGACCCAACAGCAATCCGCTCCATTTTTGTCTAAGATGCTTTGGAGCACTATGACCAAACAGGAGCAGGATGTTGACATGATGCCACCACCTGGGACGAGCCTGGTTCCATTGTCGCAGCGCAGACCGTCAGCAACAATGTCTTCAATTGATGACCACCATTCGCCTCCGTTGAGGACGCTGAAGCAGGAATTGATGGACGAGAATAGTCAAAACTCGCTGATGGACACATCGGAGCTGGTACAGGGTCAGAGGTACAGGAACATCTCTGAGAGTTCGTTGGATGTGAACCAAGGGGATTCAAACATGTCAATGATCAACGACAATTCAATTGATATATTGAGGCACAACCAGATAATGCACGGCATGAACGAGAATTCGAATATTAGCATGGGGAATGAGAATAGCATGGAGATCATGACGAGCGGCAGCATCTGCGAAAATATGAGCAACGGAAACGTTTGCAACAACTTCGCACAAGCATTGATGCGCCAGAACGAGATGCAGGCTGAATTGAAAGTTATGGATTTGAGAATGAAAATGCCGATGGCCACGGTCGCCGATTTGGTAAACACAAACGCACCTTCCATGGCGACTTTGCAAAGTTTCGGTGTCACAGAAAGCACAAATCTCCCATTGCCGAATCAAACCGGTCAGAGTATCGAGAATTACTTCAACAACAACATCGAAAACAAACCCCAAAATCAGCAGCAGGTCTTGACAAACAATTTATTGACGACGGCCAATTTGATCAGTCACGAAGCCACCAGTTTCCTGCACTCACCATTGTCAATTAACGTGGGAACGAAGACGAGCGAAGCAGCCGCAGTTGCCGAGCAGCAGAACAACGTCACGACCATTTTACCGAATCCCCTAAGCCCAGAAAAGTTGGACGCTCTGGTGAACTGCGCCGTCGAGTCGCACATCGTCTCCAAAGACGAAGTAATGTTGACAACACAAGACGTCATGTTGAATGCCACTATGCCACGGATCCACACTCCGATGCCATCGCCACAGCTCCCACAAAGTCTGCTGTCGTCTGCTCAAACGAGTCCAAATATCGCATCGAATGTGATCTTGAACAGCCAAATCTCACCGAGCTTGATGTGCCGGATCACCGAGAATCCTCTTCCTCAAGCGAACATGACGGCCGTTGAAAATACACCGATGCTTCTGACCACAGCCACTAGCTTAGTGAACGACCCCGAGAAGGTCCTCATCCTTAACGCTGCTGTCGATCTCCTCGAAACCCAGAAGAAATTTAATGATTATCAGCCGACGATGATAAATAACATATTAACAACATCGAATAACACAGACGTTCTTCCCAATCTCGACCAATTGCCAAACAACGGGAACAATTTTTTACAATATACGACCGCATCCAGCAGTGCTTCTCTAGAAACTACGTTAATTGCATCCAAGTCAATTTCGAACGACAATAAGCAAGAATACGTTCTTACCGTGACCAAGAAAGGCGAAGACCGGATGTTCCCTCCAGCATTTGCGACAATGTCTGAGAATGACTTAATCAACATTATCAACCCCAATTGTTTCGACCAAGGTAACAACTTTCACTAAGTAGCATAGCGATTCAATTTCAAAACTCTCGTTCTACCTTATTTCTTTTGTGTTCTCCCACCTTCTTCGAAATTCTTATTATATGTCAAGTGCTCCCCCCAGACATTTTATTACGCGCTTGTTTTTGTGAGTGTAATCGATGAAAAATTCCTAACGCATTTGTTTTTTTCAGCATAATCATAGATTTGGTGGAGGTATCATCATACTCATTAAATATATAAGCAGTAAACAGTGTTCAATGAGACGGAAAGCTCATATCATTCACGTTCATTAACAAAAAATCTGTTTATTGTTAAGTGACAACCGATGTCTATGTGTATAAATGTATTATTAAGTAAGTTATGTAGCAGTTAGGTTTATAATTATTATAGAAATATTCGCTTTGTAATGAATTTTTAAGATCATACAAAAACTGATGCAATGCAAAAATTAATGTAATATTTTTGTTAAGTTTGCTCAATACCAACGTAATGTTTTAAGTTTGTACAGAAAGATGAAATGGATACAAAAAATAATAGATACTTTTAACGGATCATTCATTTTTTATATGTAATATATTGAATTATATTTATTGTATCGTATAGATATTAATATTTTTATTTTGCAACAGTTTTCATCCAATACTGTTTGATTTCTTTTTGTTTTGTTACGTTTTTTTTTTCTGAACAAGAAGGAAATGATTATATTTTATATCTTATTATTTTTGTGCCTGGAAGTCCTCAGTCCTTGGAATCAGGACGAGAAGTATAAACTGACTACTTTCTATGAAAGCCTAGTTATAAAGGAACAACAAAAAAGAAACTGTATAAATTATTTTTGCCGTCTCCCCGCGCATCCACCAAAACGTATATTCCTTCAATGAATACTCAAAATTTTATTTTATACGACAAATGTAAGAAAACATATTCAAATCTCGATTCGAAAGGGAGCAGTCCCTTTGAAACTATTTTTTATATATAATATATGAATATGTGTAAAAATAAAGTACGAAAAAAATAACAATGAGTATCAAATGTATTGTTTCTGTTGGCTGTAATGTATTATAAAGAAAGCGAATGCAGAAACAAATTAATAAATGATTTGTTTATTTCTAATTTTCCCATGAAAATGCGTTAAAATATTTAAAAAAAAAAGAGGCAATATTTATATGTATATGTAAAATAGAAACAGTTTAATCGTTTAAGAAATCCGTTGGAATGCTTCTGTTGACGGTAAACGCAGCGATTGCATTTTGTCCCTTATATCCGACACCGATTTATTTCTCTTGGTGAAATTGCCCTTCCAGAGCCACATCCTGCAGTCCTTTTTCCATCGCGTCGCTATATCGCTCATAGAATATTGCTTCCCTCTATAATTTAACATCTCGTGTCGTACGACAAACACTTTATCAGTAGATACTTCCTTTGTAATATGTTCGGTATCCTTGCACTCTTGTTGTCTCTAGATTTAAAAAGAAATGGAACACGTTATCCTGAATGATACTATTCTGAAGGAACTCTACCTTCTGCTTCTCAACGTGCTTCAGTTCTTCCAGAGCTCCCGTGAACGATTTTGCTTCACGAATTCCAACGTTTGTGTTCGTAGAATTGAAACCAATGCTAGAGATTGAGCGTCGAAGCGGAATTTTCCTCGCACAATACGCTTCTTCCATTATAAAACACTACGTGTAAAATTGTTTCTATAAAAAAAAATATTCTTTATGACAGTGTCATTTTTGTATATATAGTATAAGTATCTAAAATTTGTTTAGAAAACAAACTTATTGCATAAATATCATGATGCAAATGCGTGCGAACTGAACATTTTCAGCTGTAATTTAGGGATTTGTAAAATAAGCATGAAATAAATGTACAAGAAAATGTTTTGTAAAGTAGAACCAAATTTGTTGGCCATATTCGTTCAATCAAAATATATAAACTACATAATAGTTTTGTAATTAAATTTAACGTTTCTTATAAACGCAAACAACTATATATTGTGATAATAACGTATAAGAATAATAGGCCATATATATGTATACATAAAGAGGTTATTGGTGAATTGTTTGAATTTGTCTATCTTTACGGACATGATTTGTAATCTTTATAAATTTGAATAAATAAACACGTTTTATAGTCGACCGTCCAATTTATTTGAATTTCCCGCTTCCATCTCACGACGCTTCATTTGGTAGCACAATAAACTGATTGCAGTCGGCACTTGTCAAAGTTAAGAACTTTGCCATTTCAAATTTTAAAAAGTACAGCGCAAAAGTAAGTATTACGCCATGTCCCCCATGTCATACATTAGGAAATGTTCTAGAAATTGTACAGAAATAAGTCAGTCGGTTGTGAATCCCTTGCGGGGCCAGTTGTAATACGATTGCACCAACTTGCATCATATTCTAACCTGCAAATGATTTAACTATTTTTTAGTTTCAATGATGAGTTCGATCTTGGTGTCAAGATTATGCTGCTCGCCGAGCCTACGTTTGGCTGCGGCCAGATACGCGCCCAAAAACAACATCATCGTCCGCAACTTTACGCGAAATGAGCGTGAAACGATCCAAAAGACTGCGAGGAAGCCAACTCTGAAGGAGAAGTTGATGGCCCCAGCTGGGGACTCTGCTTTCAAACTTGGAAAGGGAGCTGTTGCTGGAGGCGCAGCACTTGGCATTGGAGCTCTATGTTTCTACGGATTGGGTATGTCCAATCAGGCGGGAGCCTTAGAAAAATCAGCGTAAGTCTTTTGACTTTCAAATGTATGCACATTATGAATGCAGCTTTATTTTAGTATCTGGCCTCAATTTGTGATGGATCGAATTAAGCAAACCTATTTGTATTTTGGTGGATCAATTGCAATCACAGCTGCTGCTGCATTGGCTTCATTTAGGAGTCCTGCCATTATGAGACTGGTTACTTCTAATGGGGCAATGGTGATTATATGTTTATTATTATGTTGCCTATTCTAATTTTGTTCTGTTTTAGGGATTCTTTGTGAGCATTGCAGCAATCATGGGAACTGGAATTCTATGCCAAAGTATTGATTACTCCCAAGGATTTGGACCAAAGCAGATGGCTTGGCTATTGCATGCTGGTACCATGGGAGCTGTCTTGGCACCAATGTGTTATCTTGGAGGTCCTTTATTGATGACTGCTGCTTGGTATACAGTTGGAGTAGTTGGTGGACTGAGCACTATTGCTGTAAGCTATTAAATATTCATATTTGTTAATATGATATTCTTCATGCAAACATATTTCAGGTTTGCGCTCCAAGCGAGAAGTTCTTGATGATGGGCGGTCCTTTGGCAATGGGTTTAGGGGTGGTATTTGCGTCCTCGATTGGTAGTGCTTTCTTGCCAGCAACTTCAGCCTTAGGTGCAGGATTATACTCCGTTTCGCTGTACGGAGGTTTGCTGCTGTTCTCCGCTTTCCTCTTATATGACACCCAAAGGATAATCGCTCAAGCCGAAAGATATCCCACCTCCCCAGCTCTCTATGGAGTTAGGCCGTACGACCCGATTAACGCGTAAGGATATTCACATTTTGCGTGGATTCTCCTATTAAAGTACTTATATTTTGCAGTGCTCTTTCCATCTACATGGATACTTTGAACATCTTTATCCGCATAGTATCCATTATGACTGGAGCAGGTGGAAACCGAAAACGATAGATCAACTAATTATTTTATGATAACCTAAGTTGTATGAATAAAGTTATATTTAATTATTTATGTTTTACTGTAGCGAGAACAGTAAATTTATGTTTTAAGTTCTAAATATTATTTTCAATGTTTCATTTTGTTAATAGATGTAAATAAATCCTAATTTCCATAAGCTTATTTGTTACCATCAATAACTTGACATGCCATAATTTATTGACCAGCAATGAAAAGATGACCAAAGGGCAATCGACCCAAGGGGTCAATCTTTCCTTCTTAGCATTGCTTGCTGAAATAATTAAATGATGTGATTGTTCCAATTAAAAACAATGAAATGGGTGACAAATTAATATAAAATAGTTAAACAAAAAAATTTATTAAAAATGACTAAGTTGACTAAATGAAAATAAAAATAGTTGCATTCAGTATAAACAAATTAAAACTTCATATATATTTTATATATAACAATATAACAATCTGTACATTTTACAATTTCCAATTTGGACTTCTTTCTTTAATGACTTTTTTGTACACACCGAATTTTATAGTAGCAGTAATAAACCATCCATCAGATCAGTTTCATTTTTTTTTGTTTGACTTTTAAATGCGTTTATAAAATGCAATTAACCACACCCGCTCGAAATTCGTATCAAATCAGCAAAATTCTTAATACGAATCATCATACCAGACAACATTCATACGCACAAACTATGAAATATGAAGAGACGCACCGACGCTATATAAAGGAAGTTGGCGTCGCGTCAGTCTCACAATAATACACAAAGTCTACAATTTTGTATACCAATGGTGGTCGTTTGAAAAAAAAAATAACATTTTTGCGCCACTGGAATTAAACCGGCTTTGAACACACTGATAACACCAGGATGACGAGATCTCGTCGAATGTTAGAGAATGATTATCGCAGTCACTTTGTTACATGGTTCATTGTTCTCTTTACATCATGCCTCCCATTCCACCCATTCCTCCCATGCCGCCCATACCTCCCATGCCACCGCCAGCAGGCATTGGAGGTTCTTCCTTTGGAATTTCGGTGATAACAGCTTCCGCCGTTGTCAAGAGGGAAGCGACACCAGAAGCATCGGTGATGGCGGTGCGAACAACCTAATTGCAAAAAAAGTTAATTAATTTATTTGAAAACTGACAATTGCATGATGTGCGTACCTTGGTGGGATCGATGATTCCCCTTTCGACCATGTTCACAAATTCGTTGTTCAACGCATCGTATCCGTAGTCGCCATCCTGGGCTTCCACTTTAGCGACAACTTGTGCACCATCAACTCCAGCATTCTTGGCAATGGTCATGCATGGCATCCTCAAAGACTTCCTTACAATTTCAATACCTGCAATTTGATAAACGTAAGCCATTTTTCCTTTGAAAAGTACATAAATGTGTGTTGCAAATCATTATGACAAAAGTATTGTTAAAACGCATTGTCTATTTATGATAAATCAACAAATAATGATATAGCATCACTTCGACACCTATTGGCATAAAAACAGTTCAACAGGCTCTAATGTGTGCAATTCAGAGATTGGGAATAAGTGAATATATTTACCCGTGGCTTGGTCATTGTTTCCTGGTTTGACAGATTCCAAACTCTTGATGCATCTGATGAGGGCGGTACCACCTCCGGGAACAATACCTTCTTCAACGGCGGCCCTGGTAGCGTTCAAAGCATCGTTGACTCTGTCTTTCTTTTCGTTCATTTCAACTTCGCTGCTGCCTCCGACCTTCAAGACGGCAACACCTGAAGCCAAACGGGCCAAGCGTTCTTGCAATTTCTCCTTTTCGTATTCAGATGTGGTGTTGTCGATTTGGTCACGGAGTTCATCAGCGCGACGATCGACGTCCTCTTTGGTTCCCTTGCCCTTCAGGATCAAAGTGTCATCCTTGGTGATGACGATCTCTCCAACTTGTCCCAAGTCGGTGAGCTTGATGTCTTCGAGCTTGACGATGTTGGCGTCATCACCGAAAACGATACCTCCGGTGGAAATGGCCATATCGGTCAAAGTGGCTTTGCGGTTATCACCGAAACCTGGAGCCTTAACAGCGGCTACTTGGAGACCGATGCGCAGTCTGTTTACGACCAAAGTGGTCAATGCTTCACCATCGACATCTTCGGCGATAATGATGAGTGGTTTACGTTGGGCGTTAGCCAATTCGAGAGCTGGGACGATGCTTTGAACGGAAGAGATTTTCTTCTCGCTCAGAAGAACGAGAGCATCCTGGTATTCGACTTTAGCGCCCTTGGTGCTGTTGACGAAATATGGAGAAATGTATCCGCGGTCGAATTTCATTCCCTCGATGACTTCCAATTCGTCGTTCAAAGTTTTACCATCCTTGACGGTGATCACACCTTCTTTGCCAACCCTCTTCATGGCGTCGGCGATCAGCTGACCGATGGCGGAATCGCCGTTGGCGGAAATGGTAGCGACTTGAGCGACTTCCTCAGGGGTAGTGACTGGCTTAGAAAGATCCTTCAAAGTGCCGGTGATCTTTTCGACGGCCATCATGATACCCTTGCGGATTTCAACGGGGTTGGCACCCTTGCCCAAGTTCTCGAAACCTTCTTTGGCGATGGAACGGGCCAAGACGGTGGCAGTGGTGGTACCATCTCCGGCTTCTTCGTTGGTGTTGTTGGCGACATCCTGAACCAAGCGAGCACCAATGTTTTGGAACTTGTCTTTCAGTTCGATGCCCTTGGCTACGGTCACACCGTCCTTGGTGATTTTCGGCGATCCCCAGGATTGCTCAATGATGACGTTGCGGCCCTTTGGTCCCATTGTGACGGAGACGGCATCGGCGAGAACGTTGACGCCCTGGAGCATGAGGGCACGGACTTCCGGGCCGAACCTGACATCCTTGGCGTACATGCATCTTTGCACTTGAGCCACTTGGTTGGCCTGGCGAGCGGCGATGTTGCGTAAGCTTGCTGGCAGACGATACATCTATGATGGAAAAGTAAGAATTTTATTATATTGTATGTGTGTAAATCTGACGGTAAATTACAAAGTCAATTGATTTTGTTTCGAAACGAGCCTACTGTGATGTTAGGAATAGAATGGCGTCCGTCGCAAATAATCGGCAGTTCTTTACATAACGAACTTCCCAAAAACTAATGCAAAGACGTTACATGTGCTATAGCACGGCTTCGACACCCATTGGCCTACAAAACAGCACAACGAGCTCTAATGCGTGCAACTTTTATGAAAATATTCACAGAAATTTATATAAATCGCTAATATAATTAAATACATCCAGTTTATTTTTTATAACAACTGCATGTAATGAAAGTGCGGCATGATAGCGCACATGGTTTTCCTTCTAGAATGTACCACAAAATCTATAAAGCGGTCAAGATGGCGGCTTCAACGCAATAACCTTAAAATCTGAAAAGCCATGTTTTTCTTGAAAGTATTACACACAGAACACTTAATACAAGTACATAAATACAATCCAACAAGAAATCCCAGATTCAATCAGAATTGAACGTAATAATGCAATAAAATGGTAAGTTACATATCCGGTTTTGTAATGCACATAAGACAATTAAATGGATATCTATTAAATATACGAACTAAAAATATAGCCTCAACTGCAGGATTAATGAAAATTCAATAATTACTTTATATAATTGGTTTGAAGTTAAATACAACTATCCATGTCAGACACACCGCATGGTTTCTTTTGATTGATGAATTAAAATTAACGTTATCGAAGTTAATATAATATTAATTAGAAATAATACCCAAAATATTTACCTTCAATGTGATTCAATTAAGTATTTCAGATACTCAAACAAGAGAAATCCTCAATTTTTGCCGGCACACAACTGCAGGCGTCTCGTGCAAACAACTTCCAATCTCGTTCTGGGGCAATGGCTGCCGTCTCCAAGGGCAATTCCGTGATGTAACTGGATCAGATATTCGTTCATAGCAAAAGATGGCGCACGGTAAACAGCATCAAATTTCGTAAAAAAACGTATAATATGAACATCATTGCAATTAGTTATCATTATTAGCAATTACAGCAATTGGATTAGTTATCTGAATGCTATATATTTGTTCAGGTTTTCATTAAATCCGTGGAATTAGTTTAGTTCTAAACCAGATTACAGATTTTTTCCAGAATCATCCATTTTGATGCCACGACCAAAGTTCACGCGTCTTCTAGAAGTTTCTGTAGCACAAGAGATAAATGCTATCCCCTTAGATTACATAACTTATTATGAATTAAGAAATAAAACGTCATATCATATGTGTGTTCATTTGAAATCTCCAAGATTATTGACACATCTTTATTACATTGCATTTCAACTGTATACAAGATGGTGGACAAATTGAATTTAACAAATCTAAGTAATTAATTAAGTATAGTCTGCTAATATAATTGCTATTTACAATTAATGTAATATGATGATTCGAGTGGTCTCCCTTATGACTAATGCATAAAACTAGCTTAAAAAACAATGGACGGTTTCGATAAGGCTATTATTATTGTTTTCCAGCAAGAAAACGATAACGTGTTTAAAAATACAAGCAAAAACATAAGAAACAAACAAATGTACAATGATGAAATTAACACTAGAACGAGATAAAAGTAATATTAACAAATAAATAACACCCTAAAAAGGAAACAAATTGTACAAGCAACAAATATAATCTCATAACGAAGGATAGGAAAATTTCGATTTACATTAATAGCGAAACTTATAATATAATTAGTATTCTTACGGTTAATACAAAATCATACTTTAAATATAATAACTAGTAATAAAAGATTGATTGATGCGATAAATACGAAATTAAACGATACAAAATGTATATTATAATACTCAATTCGAACAAATTATTTGGAAAGTAATGCACGTTTTTGCACTAATTATCTAATACTTTATAATTTGGAAATATTAATGTTGTTCTTATTGTCTATTTTAATATAATCGTTTTCGTTTAATTCATAGTTTATGTCAATCAATCATTTTATGGAATGGGAAAGTATGGTCTATCGTCAGTTTTACATACAACATAATCTGCTTAAACTAACTAATATAATAATCTCGCTTAATACTACATGATATTAAGTATTTTTTTATAATCTTCTTAAGATTGCACACGTTTCAGGTTGAAGGAGCAGGAAATTAATGCAAATTCCTGCACTTCTCTTCACCCCTTTTTTCAATCTCCATACTAAATGACTAGTTACAATAATTATAAATGTATTTTTAAATTTCTCAAATGTTCAAGTCTTCATCGAGTGAAAAGATGTTGAACGTGGTCGAAGGCATCGCGTGAATTTTAATTAAGTACAGTTTGCATTTTGAATTAGTCATTTCTACATTATTTAGGTTATCACATATTCATGTACTTTTATGTCTGCTATGAGTAGCTTAACCCGAACTAATGAATAACAAATGAATTTCGAAGCACTGCTTCATACTTATTTGTATTATGGAATATTTCGAAGATATTTCAGTTTTTTTTTTCAGTATTTCTTTATCACATGCATGAAGTGCGTTTGATAATTCAGATCTGCATATAATTATTAAGTACATGTACCATTTGATAATCTTTGTTTGACGATTGAATTTCTTTGTTTTAAATTAAAATTTGGAATACCTGCTTTAGTTTGGAATCAATTAATAAGTGGCGTCTCTGTTCATTTTCATATTGTTTGGAGTCGAAGCCGGAGACATCGCATGATTATCATACACGTATGCCAGATCTTCGGCAGGTCTTCGACTGATCGAAGTTGTCATCGTCGTAGGACTGACGTCGGAATCGACTCCTGGACTCGGTATATCCAAGCGCAAATCCGGTTTCAGGCTGATCGTGTTTACGCCATTGTTGGGCGTTTTATTCTCCACATCTTCAGGAGGCTTCTAGAAAAGAATCATTACTTCAGTTTAATCAATTGGATAATAATCCATCAATGTACCTTAGTGAAAAGGGCTCTAAAGGATTCGATATTCAGCTTCTTGTTCTTAACTAGGTAGAGAATCAAACCAATCCCAATCGCATTCGCAATCACAAGCACAATGGCAATGCATGAAATTACTAAAGCAATCTTTTGGCTATCTGAAAATAAACGTATTTTTCATTAATAACTGAAATTAAACGTATAGTGAAATTTGGGTTAGTGTTCGATACAAGCGCTAAAATCATAATTTTCGTACGTCAAGAGAATACAAGTAAATAGTAACGAATTTACCTTTAGAACTTGAGGAATCATCTTCACGTGTCTGTGAGATTCTTCCATATCTGGCATCATGTAAGTAATCTGGAACAATGAAAAGAAATATAGCTTATCACGTTGCGAACCGAATGCAAAATAGAATTACACGCATATATATATATGTTACTGACGATTTAAACCAATGTTTCGAATTTCACAACAACGTTTCTTAAACACATAACAAAGGAATGCAACATGACCCGTTTCGCAAATGCAAAATATCGATTACATCACGCATTTTGTAATTTGTTATGATTCTTTGATAATAAAAAAAAATGTAAATGAGACACGTGAAAATGCATTGCAGTACTATCGAAATTATATTGCAGTGATGCATGTAAATAAAAACGTTTTATATTAACTATTTATAAAGATGTTGTAATAATTTAAAGAAAAATTGATATATTTCTTAAGTATTTTGTTAAGCAATGTCATTTGATTTAATAATATTTAGTGGGTAAAAGCATGTGAAATTCATGCTAAAAATGTGTTTTTTTTAATGATTATACACTTATTAAGGTCATTTGGTACATTCAAATAAAGCAATTCGTCGTAAATGTTGATAAAAATGTACTAAACTCGCAAATGAAGTTAATAATGTGATTTTTTTTTAGATGTGACGCTGCGATGTTTGTTTTTAACACTTGTACGTGACTTTGTTTAATAAAAATGGCGTCGAGCAGTGTGAAAATTAAGATTTTGGATCCGTTCGTTCTATACCAAAAAAAAGAAGGTTCGTACCTTGACAATCCCTTTCACAGATCTGCGAATCCGTGTTATGTTTGTTCTTGTCGCAGATGTCTTCGCATGGTTTGCACTGGTTATCGTACTGGGAGCAGTACTGATGCTCCTTGCAAGTCAAAGAGCCGCATTGGGTTGTTGTTAACGAGAGATGGGCAATGACGAATGATTGGAAACTGAGGATGGCGAGAAGCACAAGCACCGGACTCTTCTGTGATCGCAACATGTTCTCATTATAAGGATAAAATTACTATTTTTACTTTGATTTTTTTGACTTTGAGGTTTCTTTTCTTGTTGTAATAATCACTCGACCTCAACAGGTGTAACGGGAAATGAAATCCTCGATGCGTCCGACCACTACCTGAGCGCACTATCTGAGTCACGCAACTGACTTCGTAACTCGAAGTCAACTTCTGTAATGACTTCAACATACGGACGGTTTTCCCGTGCCTCGTCAACAGGTATGTGTGTAGTTCTACCTGACTATATCCCCTCTAGAAGCGAATACCTTTGGAGGCGGAGATCGGGTGCGGCGAATTCTGATACACACCATATGCTACATACACACAAGACACCATAAAATAATAGCACAATACAAATACTAAACCATCAAAGCATATATACCTTTAATTATATGGTGTTAAATATAATGAAGAGAAAACTTGAAACTTCATTACCACAGCTATTTAAGGTTGATAATTAAATGCCCATCTAAAATAACTTATACGAGTATTAAGATTCAAGGAAAGTTACTTCAGGCGAAATTACATCAAATTTCGATTTAAGTTCGTAGCAACACATCCGAATCTATTATATATGAAGTTTCTATCTCTTTTGTATAACACTAATTATTTAATCAGGCGAATATGCAAATTAGAAATTGCAAATCAACAAAAAGGACTTTCTTATTAATATTTATTACAATTGCTTCAATATCAACCGAACAAAGTGAATTATATTTAAATCCAAAAAAAAACCTGAAAATGAAAGGAATTAAAAGAAAAACGATGTAACGACCAATGTTACTTTCTAAAGTGAACAAATTTATAGATATAGAATTTATAGATTTATATAACTATTAATATAAAAATTCAGTGTTACTAGTATAAAATGGAAAATTGTTATACATCCGTTCGTAATATAGAGATGTATATTTTGTTGCCTATATTAAATAATACAAACTGAAAACTTTCAAAAGATGCTGCTTTTTTCGGCTGTTAATTTTTTGTTTTAACAGCTAATTATAGCCAAACGGCTCTAGCCAAAGCAATCAATGAATATGCGTTACATTCTCTAACTATCCTAGTTTCAAAAACATCTTTTATATCATTTCTATCTATTATGGTTTTCGAGAAAATCGTTAAAATATGAAGATGCTGCTTTTTCGCACGTAAATTTTTCGTTTCTTCAATTTTGACAGCGAATTGTAGCCAAACGGCTCTAGACACAGCAATAAATGAATATGCGTTACATTCTCTAAATATC
>JAFMTC010002492.1:86227-105649 GCA_018845635.1 Nicrophorus orbicollis | reverse complement strand
ATTTACAACCTCCTCCGGGTGTGCGGTCATGCGTTTGTTCTCATTGCTATGAATGGGAGCAGCGGCTTCCACGTGGCCGCATGTCCAGGTGCAAAAGGTATATCATCTTTGCTTCGAAGATGGTAACCAGGTATCAATCAATTTAAGCGCAAAACACAGCCTCTGAATTGATGTGCAAGAGCTTACGTACACGTTTACCTTCACGAGGGTGCACCTGTTCATAATCTGAAAATGTGGCGGACCGCTTTTGCATAGTATATTTAAGTTTGCCATTTACAGAAGCCCTAACTTACAGATAATCACGTAACAATAAAACAATATAGTGTTATTTGAAAGTCTGTTTAGTTATATCTTCGGATTTGGTAACATTAAATGTACTCGTCTATTAATTATTCTTTAAAAGTTTATTATTTTACTGCAACCAAATATACACTTAAACAAATCCTCATGTTCATCTTTAATTTAAATATAAAATTTTCCAATTAGCTCGTGTCTTACTCTCAATTAGTGATGTATCAAACATCATTTGTAAGTACCATTAATAAAATATATTTAATTAACTTTTTTAGCATTTCATGGAATCAACAGTAAATAATACAAAAGAAGGGATCCTTCATCCACTAATATATATGTTCTATTTATAGGGTGCACTAATTATATTTTGTTTTAAATTTTTATGTTTTGCAGTATAAATAAATTACAATATCAATTTTAGCTTGGAATTAAGTTTGTATCGTATTAATTATATATGTATATAATGAAGTTTAGATGCAAAATTAACTTCTATCTAATTTATATACTATTGCTGCTCCTAGTCGTGGGAAGAAAATAATGTTGTTCTTCCTCAACGTAATCTCGAATCCATGGACTTTCTTCATTTGCATTGTGTATTAATACCGGGTTCTGTGCAATTTAACGAAATTAGCATACAATCGCGTTTTCTATAAAACGGGCACATTAAATGGTTCCTATGTTAAATGGCAATTTGCATTCGCATCCGATAATGCAACGTCCAAATTGAGTGTGTAATTGTATGCAAATTCGTAAAATCACGCACGAAATTGCACCACGACGCGCTCAAATTATGCACGGAACATTTATTATTAAAAAGCAAATTGCGAAGAACGAGCTACCACCACCGAAATTAATTCGCTCTTCGCACAAAAAATCGTTTCGTTGAATAAAAATGGAAATAACGGAGGGAAGGAGTGAAACTTCTGCAGTTCGTATATAAGATTGTTTATTCGTTACTTATATTGTTGGTTTTGTGAAAAAGTGATCGAAATAAATATTATAATAATTGTTGGGTGTGTTTATGCACTGGCTAGGTAATAATACTACAAATAAACAATATAATAAGAGAGAACAAATTACTACAAAAAATCGTACATCTATGGACTATTTTTCTTTAACTCTATTGAACATGTAGCTTAATTTAAAACAAAAACAAAAAAGAAAGAAGTGACTAACACTCGAAAATTAAACGTTTAACTCTTAGCTTAAAAGAAAATGTGTGTTTATATTATATATGTATATATATTACTATGTTTTAGTGAAACAAAATAATGATTGTAGACGTAAAAAGCACTATTTTGTTTTGCATCTTCTCCTTCATTACAATACTGTTCATCATTATTATAAATATATCTTGAATATATCATATATTTATATATAAATTATTTTTGTCTTATTTCTTATTTTTTTTCTCAACTAGAATACACAGACATTATATAAAATGCTAAAATTAATTATCACATCTACATAAGACTTAAACTGATATACATATATCATCTATACACTTAAGGATTTTAACATGATTACTTTTTTTTGTTGTCGTTTCTTCATTATTAACTTCTATGTTTATTATTATTATTATAGTATTGCTTGTTTATTTTTCCTCAAAAGAAAATAATCATTTGTTTGTAAGCACTTAAACGCTACCTACGACGGGATATTTAAAATTATTTTTTGGTTTGAGTAGTCTGTGCACGTGCCGTATAAAATATTACAAATGTTACATATCATTTGTTTTGCTTTGTGTTTTTTTTTGGGGGGGAGAAGAACAAAAATCAAATTTCAAAACAAATGAAATATTGAACAACTGAAATGTTTGATGTACAGGTGCACAGTTTGTCACGTAAATCTAGGAGGCTTAATGATACAAAAAGCGCGTGTGAAGAAACAAATCCATTGTTGTGCTCATCGCTCAACAAATGAAACACCACACAAAAGAAAACAATTCACAGATTGAAGATGATTATCTTCACACGCCTAAAAACTAATAAATCCACAGCCTTGGCTACTAACAAAGAAATTATTAATTTTATTTTGTTGTCTGAGATTATTCAATAACACCCTGTATACATTTTTTGTTTTATATATTATTATTGTTATACAACTAGGAGGAGATAGTAATACTGAATTAAATATAAATTAACGAAAACAGAAATAATAATAATAATAATGTAAGACAATGAAAGAACGCACACACACAAAACGACGAAAAGTACACAAAAAGTAAACGAAATAAATACACAACCCCCCTCCCTTTAATTCAGAACAGAACCGAAATCACGTTCGTCTATTATCATGTTTTTTTTCCCTCTGCCTCGCAGGATTTATCTTTCTTTTTCGACGAAACAAACTACACCTTGCAAGGTCTACTAATTAACAATTAAAGTGTACGCAAAATTTGAAACAAACGCAATCCCAAAAATTAAAACAAAATAACCGAACGGAAAACAAAATAATACAAAAAAAGAAAAGTCAAAAGTAGAATCCAAACGCAGGAAGAACAGTCTATGATGATGATGAGATTAGAAAGTAGAGACGACGGAAATATACGGCGGTACACGATAATTATTATATATCACCTTGTGGAAACAAGTTCGCTTACATATTAATTATATATATTATTTGTTGTTTTTTTTTTGAATTTTTTCGTTTAAATATATATGCTTTATAAAAAAATAAAATTAATTTGTTTAAAAAATTGTCCACAGTCTGTTTGACGCACTCTCTCTCTCTCACGATCGCTCTCTCGTTCATTCTCCCTTAACATGCCTGTCTTTCTCATTCGCTTCAAAATAATAAAAAAAATCTCCTCGAATATCGTCTTGCCGCTGCTTCGTCGACAATCTCAATCCCTGTTCTCGTCATCCGAAGGCATTATTTGCCGCTCGGACTGTTGGTATTTGAATTGGTGTTGTTGATGATGTTGGTGCTCTGCACTACGTAGTGCGTAAGACGAGTGGGCAAGCAGCCTGCGTTCAACTGGTAGAACTCGACGAGCTGGAGAAGATCGTAGAATTTGGTCACGCCACTATCGAGGGAGAATACGTGAGCTTCACGTACTGGATCCCTGATTGGCGAGATCTGAGCATGCAACACCTTCCCACCGAACTTGTAAGTCAACACGAACGCACCTTGATTCGAGCGACTCTCTCTCACCAAGAACACCCTGCAACAACAAACAAAGAAGAGCACATTTAGAATTGTCGGTCTATCTATTCAAAGAATACAATTTGTACTCCCGCTAATTGGGAACTGATCATCAATGTTCAATGTCGGGATAATTGATATAGTCGGGATAACGGATGTCGGGAATTCGAGCGTCGGGCAAATGATTGACGGGAAGTCCAATGTCGGGATTTTGAGCGGGACCGAATAAAAACAAACATTACTTGAAATTGAAATATGTCAGTCAATCAATCCTATACCATATAGCAGGGGTGTGGGTAACCTGCGGCTCGCGAGCCACATGCGGCTCTTTGAAGGCTTATTTCCTTTTAAATACGTATATAATTGCGGCTCGCGAAAAAATTCAAATTTTGAAAACTCGGACTATTAAGGAGCTTGACCACCTCTGCCATATAACAATTGTATTTTATATGAGATATTTACTAATTCCATTGAAAATTAAATATAAAAATTGACGTAGAGTAGATTGTATACAAATATATGCGTATAAATTATCGTGGATCGGTTACGTTGGGTATATAATTGACGTGGTCAATAAATTACAATTAAGTTAAGGTAGGTTAGTGAAGTTGTGTTAACAGCGGGAACTATAAATAAACAGACAACGCGACGTAATAAAAAAAAGCAGAGAGAAATCCAATATAGCGTATATCTATCTATGTGTTGTTGTGGCGAGAATATTCGAGCACTTAATATGCATATTCAGCCGAGAATGTATCGATTTAAGTTTGATTAATATTTCGATGTAAACCCTCGAACAAGGAGTCTGATCATACTTTAACGTAGCAACAACATTGTTCATTACGTGGAGATCGCGGCGAGAATCAGCCTTCAGTCAATCTGGCGCCAAAGCTTGCGGAATTTAGTCACGTAATGTATCTTAGAGGAGAGAATCAACTAAAATCCCTGAGATTCTTCTTATTCGATTCTGAAGGAGAGAAGTTGTTTTACTCTTTTCCAACTCTCTTGCTTCTTGCTTTCGTTTAGTACAATACAAGAATTGTTCGCTTCTATTTTGGAGATCCGATGTAGAACTAACTATTGAATGAGTTAGTTTACCATAAATTAAATCGATTAATTATGTATACTTTTCGATATTCCGGATTTGGCCGAAAACTGTATGCTAATTGACGAGAGTTTAACAAAAGGTGTACGTTAACAATATTGTTTCAATCCACTCGAATTCCATTATCTCGACAAGTTTATCTGTACGTAGTACAACTTGACCTAGCCAACGAGCGTTCCATTGCCACACTCGCAATTGCATCGAAGCACGTAGCGTTGCATTTCTTTATTACAACACCGACGTTTATAATTAGTATTCTTTCGCAAAATAGAAAAACAACGCTTCGTAGAACTAGCAAAGGCGAATTAGTACAGTTGGGAAGCGACTAAATTTAGAACGACTTTTTTCTCCTCTCTTGACACACGATGTCAGAAAATATATATTTTTTCTGTACTGGCTCCATTTGTAAATTGTCAAGCCAAGAAAATTACCATTTTTTTGTTAGCGAATTCACCGGAGCGAGAAATCGTCGCTCGAAATACAGATAATAAGGGCAATTTTGCTCGGGAACGATGATGATCACACGTTTAGGATGGTTTCTCACTGCTCGTTTCTTTTTCTTCCTCGCATTTACTTTTTCGATTTTCTTGACATTGGTCCGACCAGATTAAAGCAATACGTCTCTCAGTCCGAGGTATGTGCCAAAATATGTATCTGATCAACCTTCAAACCGCGCACAACTCATTATTCTGTTTCTTTTTTGGGCGGTTTTAAGGTCACAGAAAGTCATTCAAGTCGTTCCTAGTGTACACGAAATGTACTATAAAAAATGTTAATTTCTTGAGATCTCCAACAACGTTGAACTGGATTTCGTCAACGAGTAGTTGCAATGCAACACGTAAGTATTGAATTTCATGATACAATTTCAATTTTACAAAGGGTTTTTGTTTTGTTGAGCTCTTCTTATAGGGTTACGCTTTGTCGTTTCAACAAATTGAGACATTATTTACGAATACTTATACGTGCACTCAGATCCCAACTGGTAAAACTACAGTATTTTTCTTATTGTTTTAGGTAAAAAGTATGATTTTCTTACCCATCGACTGTTCCGTGTCGACTTACAAGTGCCGATGCTTGGTCTCGGCTCATTCCTGAATGGAACCAGGGCTGTGTTATATGCACTCCAGATTCTATACCTTGCACGGGCCCGGTCTGAGTTCTACAAGAGGGCCTCCATCTCCTCTTCCACGAATAGCCTTCGGCCACGGCTATCGCTTTAGCTTCTTTTGGATCATCAACAATCCTACCAACGGATCCCGTAAAATCCATTGCAACCCTCGAGCGAACGGATTCCTGGAAACAGAGAGAGAACAGCATTTCATTAAAGATGTTCAGGTTAGACAATTCCAACATTTGCGCATCAAAAAGTACATAGCTACTCATCAATTTTTCTCATGTGAAAAAGGCCACAAACAACAGTGTTTACAAAGAATTGCGACTCAAATAACTGATTTCCACTCAAGCAAGATATTAATGATTGTTTTCAATTTATTTTTGCAGTTTAACCACTATAGAAACGATAAAATTCCTGATTTTATAGTTATTTTAATTGAATTTCTCATTCGAGATTTGTTAAACGGAAAATGATTTTTATTATATTCGGTGCAACGTTAGAAAAATATTGTGGTAAACATAATTTAATTTTAGGAATTGCACGGGGTTAAATTACAATAAATGTGATCGCTCCGTTCAAACATTTCGCTTCAGCCTGAATAACAACATTTCGTTTTAATTGAATTCGAACGGCACAAGTTCAAAAGCGGTTAAGAAAATACGACTTTTCTCGGGAGTTACACCGCGATTCAATTCCGTTTCATGTTCGGTTTCCATTGTACCACTTTCATCGGTATTATCTTCACGGCGAGATCTTTCACTTTCCTGACTCGAGTATTACATCCCCATGGGCGTTCTGCCGCTCTTCGTGTTGTAGGCAGTGCACAGATATCGAAAGTAATTTGAAAGAAGGAGAAGCCAGCAACGAGATGAAGCTTGCAATGATAGTGGAGTTCGATGGTGTTTTTTGCAAAATATTTATGAAACAGCGAATTCCACGTGCAATTTCATAATGCGACGAGATAATTCATAAATGTAAATCAATACTGCTGCCTTGACATTGACCGCATCCCTTAGATGAGGGGTTGCTGGCCGAATTGGCGCAGTCGCGAATTTAGGTATGCATGCACGTAGGAGGCACGCATCGACGTTTCACTCCAAATACATTTTCGTTTTGGCTTTCGTCACACTTCCACACGATTTTCGAATATGCGGACATCGATTTTGTCCCGTGCGAGACTGAGTTTTCTCGGAACCTCGTCACACTTTCGGGACGAGTCAAGGATGAGCGCGAGGACAACGACGTTCAACACTGATAAAGCACTTGCAGCGTGAACGCGGGTCCTAATTTCGAGACGCGTGACTCGAATGACGAAAGTACAAATCTCAATTTACAAAGCGAATGAGATTATCAGAAAAACAACGGATATAAAGAGGGTGGCATGATTTCGTGCTCAGGGAAGAGGCAGAGAGAGGGATGAGAATTGGGAATTCTGACGCGTCCCTCTGAAATCACATTACATTCACAATTTCCGGATGCGTTCCGGTCCTTGCGTACCCCCAATTATCCCAATTTACATATCGAATTCCCATCAAATCTCCGTAAATTTAACGAATAACGAGACTTTCTACTTCAAAAAGAATAACGTAATCCCTCAATTTGGGTTGCAGTCAAAGATTACCCAAAAATGCACATGTACATTTCCTCTTTTAATTGAATTGGCATTCAAAATTGTTTAATCTACAATTCCTATTGAAAATATTCCTAGTGTTGAAATTAATTAATTGCAAGATGAAACTGCTGCACCTATTCTACCAACTTCTACTCCTTCCTTCTCAATGCATCCTCTTCCTCTCCACGGTTTATTTACATCTTCTGTCAAAGTTTTACACGTGCAGCCCGATAATTTGCCATCAGTTTATTTACCGATTATCACACGTGTTCCGTTCGTACACAAAAAATACACACACACACACTAACTGTGTTTCCATTCCACAATTTGTTGTTTATTTGTACACGTTTGCGATTTCGCGTAGAAAACTTGAATCACTGCTGCAGGAAAATAATAAAATATCCTCTCTGCATGCTGCGTTATGGCGCACACACCGCACTTTCCACATCGATATCAAAGTCCCCCTTGGCAAAGTCGAAGCTAATTTTAGTCGTACGATGATTGCCTCATCGCAAAGGCGCTAATCAAGCCTTTTTATTCTACACCTCTTTTTTTTTAAACACATTAATAATCAAATACAACCATTTCAGATTCGATCATTCAATCAAACTTCACAGTTTTATATAAGACTTAGTTATTGAGTTACATTGGGATTCCAAGCGAAAATATCTCATCAACAATTGATGGTCTAATATAGGATTCCTTAAGTGGAAAAGCAATTATTAACATATCTAGCTGACAATGTAATTGGAACTAATTCGTGTTTCATTTCTAAATAAATTGAATTTGTTAGTGATTTAATAATGAATAAAATACATTAATCGCAGTGGCATAGAAAATTTAGTATGTAAATGAATTGATTTCCATACTGATGTTGTGATAATATGCGCGGCCAAAATCAACACAAAATTTATTGTAATTTGTTGAGTAAAATTCGGTATTTAACACAAGAGATATATGCTAACTTATCTTCTCCCAATTATGTATATTTTTTAAAATTAAATAAATCTCTCAATTAGCAGTGAAAAGCAAGCAAGAAAAAACGAGCAGTGCGAGTAGGGAACGCTTCCAACGTTTCAAATAGATAATTAAAGTAAATTTAAGTTTCTGCTCTCAAAAAAAAGGAAAGAAAGAGTTTAGCACCGTTCGCGGAAGCGAATCTCGGGGTCCGTTTACTTCTGGAGTCGTTACCGACGTTTAACGTTTCTGTTTTGTGTTCGTCGGTTATGGCGATTACATATTCTTCTTTTTCTGCCCGCCGCCATCCATCTGGGTGTAATTTAGTTGCCATGCGGAGGATGGAATTCGTGGCCCTATTGGGATTGGCACATTGCGAGTGGAATATATGCATTATGTACGTGTGCAAGAGTCGGAAGAGGAGGAGAGCCGAGACAAATGGAATACGCGAATCTTTGCACCCTTTTGCTTTTTTGGGGTGCTGCTGCTGTAGTATATATGCATGTACCATAGGAAGGAACGGGAGATGGTAATGGAGGCTCAACAATGGTTGCATTGTCAGTTTTCCCTCGGCTCGGGTATCGAAGGCGCACGCCACTGTCTGCCTCGAATGCACCTAGCAACACGCTGTATACTAGCATGTTGAAAAACGTCGAGTCGCCTGCCAAAACCTTATTAATTATACACGGCACACGTTTGGCTAAAATAACCCGTGACAGAAGGACCTCTTATAATCAACATCATCCGCACCGACTTTCAGAAAAAGAAACGAAATTGGTGCACGGAAAATTACAGCGAAAACGCGTAGTTACGTACTCTCAAAAGGAATAAAGCATAGGGTGCTACGATGATCAATCCATTCAATTATTTACCTTCTTAAACTTCCTCACACTTACATTACCTAATCACATACTTTCTAATTCTTAATTAATGGATAATTAATGAAAATGCGTTAACATTCACAAATATATATTCAAAATTTACCCTCCTCTGTTCGACTACATTAACACACTTACTGTAAATATAAACTTTTCGTTAAATTGATTACAACGATGTTTATATTACATATAAATTATTTGGTTGTACTATGATACATGATAGAATAAGCACATTCACTAGTTTACTCGCAATGTAACGAATTTCGATGACCACTGCAACATTCGTCATTATCATAATCGTTTTGTAATTGCATCGAAATCAAATTGCAAAGTAACCAAATATACCACAAATTGAGTATAACGCTCCAATTCAAAAATAAACTATGACCTTTTTTTATTGTTGATTTTTGTAATCCAGACGTAATTAGTTTTGGTTCTGCGAAATGTTTGCCTCGCGAAATCATCAATCATTTTCGTAATTTCTGCATAGTTAACAAACTAAAACAAAAGTGATTCAATTATTATTGGTTTTTTTTTTCCCATTGCATGGACGTCGATTTCTCGTGGAGAGGAAAAGCTGAGCGAATTTTTAATTAATTAAAACACATTGTGGAGAAGAGAGGAACATCGCATGACTTTCGGACGTAACGAGTGCCGACGAGACTCGGAGGCAATTCCGACCTGTATTCTAAAATTGTTGAAACTGTCGTTACTTTTATTGGATAATTATGGAATCTGTTACAAGCAAAGTGCTGGGATAAAATTATATGGACGGTATTTATACAAGAGAGAGAGGAGGAAAAGAAACGAGTATATCAAAAGAAGAAGGAAGAAAAACGTTCGACGAATTGCAATCGCAGCATAAACATCTGGATTAATACGGTACTTTATTTTAATAACAAGATGCTAGAAGATCGACGATTAAAATTAATGTTTGTATTAAGGTTTTCAAATAAATTATATAAATAAACTTTTGTAATTAATAATACTTAAGCTTTTTCTCAGGTAATTAAGAAAGTATGTTTTAAAAGTATTTCACTGATGAAATTAAATGGCTTTTCGTTCATTTTTAATTAAATTTACACATGTGAAACGTATGATTAGTCGAAGAAAGAAGGAGGGTTAAGTTATACGACCCTCAGAAAGACGAACCCCTCTCTCTTGTCACTCGTCCGTCAATCAGTATGGTTCTCTCTGCCAGATTGTCTTACATCTGTTTCTGTATCTTTGTTCGACAATGTGTTATTTCCTGCGTTCTTGTATTTCGTGTAATTCACACCCATCTTCGTCCTCGCACACCCAAACCTACGATTCTTTAAATCCCTGATTTCAAATATAAACAAACATCAATTATACTCAGTTAAATTTCAATGTATACTTGATGAGAACTGCTTTGATCACAATTGATGCGAATGTGCACAATGGAAAACAATGAGATTTTTGTTTAATGGAATCACGGAAACGCCTCGAGAGGTAATGATGTAGTTGATTAGGATCGCACCGATAATACCCCTTAACAAAGAAAATCACATCCGTTTCCCTTAATGAAACGAAAATTAAAGGTTTTTGTTGCCCGCTGCTGGTGCCGGATGCAATTAACCTGCATTAAAGCGTGCACAGGACCATTCGATGACAATCAGCTGTTCGGCACCGAAACCAGGGTCGCACCTGTGCACCCACCCGTTTTGCTGTTCCGCAAGGATGAACGCTTGATTTACAAATCGATTTTCGAGATTCCGAATTGGTTACCGAAATTTGGTCGACATTCAAAAAAATCTTTGCCAAAACCGAAATGCGTTTATGCTGTTATAATAGGAACATGTTCTTAAAACAAATGTTGACACCTGTTCCATCATAGCTAATTTAAAACTGCAAAGTTAGACTACAGTTTCACGAATGAGAACAATCAATTGACCCTAATAGTACCAACGACAACGAACCCTGCTGTTGGTAAGAGCCCTAAGTAAATAGTTTTAATGTTGACTGTTAGTAAATACCAGATTTTTACATATTTAGTATGTCCACAAGAACTAACGGAAACGAAGCACAAAAAGAGGATCGTAATTTCCATTTCCAAGAACAAACGTGCGTGCGATGTGCATCATTCCAATTCTGTTGATAATACGTTATAATTTGCGTAACAAGTAGCGGATATAACCGGCCTAATTGTCAGGGAAATGCACATACAATTGTGAAATAGAAATGAAACCGTGCAAAAAACGGAAATTGAAGCGCGGATTAATCGAAGCGTGCTCTACACGCCGTGCTCTTTGCCTAGAAAAAAAATGAACGTCGCTATTTGCAGTTCCATTTAGCAGATTCCATATGCATCGGATTTCATAATAAACCCTTGTGTCGATCGATCAACATGAATATTTAAAGGGAAAATGATTGGATTAAGCATGTTGTTGGAATCCCAATTCATTAATATAGATTTCAGCCACCGTATCAATTCATCCACCTTAATGCTATGAAAAATGCGTTCAGACACGGATTTTTATTATCATAGAAAGAAAATATGTTTCAAAGGCTGAAAGAAATCTCAATTTTTTTCAATTTATTATTTTCACATCAGCTACTCCCAAATGCAACACACACCGCCTTCTTATATATATATATAGGCAACAAACACAAGAAGCGAAGTGTATAATCTTATGGGAATCGACTTCCCTTTGCAACTTCTTCCGCCCGGATAATGGCTTTAGTTTTTAATGAAACTCGTTTCTACGAAGGAGAAGAAAAAATAAGACTTGAAGAACTCAACTTTATATCCGAGCGCCATCAAAATTGCATCACAGACGAAGTTTTTAATAAGCTTAAATAGTTCGATAAATAATTGGTTCTAGTCACTTAGTGTTCAGGAGTGAGTGTGTGTGTGCACTTTCGTTCTTCGCAACGGATAATCGGATTTATTTCGGAACAAACCAGAAACTAATTTTAACTCCCTTCTGGATGGTGGATATTTTAATCCGCCATTAAAACATCTACGAGCAGTGATAAAACACGCAACGCGAAGTGAAATTATCCCGGCTCTCTCTCTATATTAAGCCTGTACCGTTTTTCCTTTTCGAAATTAATTACGGAGCCAAAATGGGATTTGATTTATCCTCGTGCATGCATATCCATCCATCCACTGAAAGGGTTTCCACTTTTCGTTTCCATTTCCACGGAACGGATTTAGCAATTGCTGTGCATTGGCAACGCGAAATCTATTTGTATGCAGGCGACTCTCGCCCGATTACGAAACACCGTTTTCGCGATAAATCCGGACATTAAAAGGCGCTTCAGCATAATGCCAAAACAACATTAGCCACATCAAACATACATCAACGTGCTACTTCGTAATCCAGTGCCAGGAACATTCAGAGAAAGAGACAAATCCAGTACACTTTAGTCCGTCCATGTTATTTATAAATTTTAATCCCTTACAACTTGAGTTGTAAATAAATCGAAGAAAAAAACATTACTTACATTTGGTACTGTAAAGCTGTTGTAGTCCTTTGGGTTTATTGACTCAGTTTGCTTATTCTTAAACGCCCTGTAGTTCTCCCGTAACTGTTTTCCATACTGAAACAAAAAGATATATTTAACACAAAATTCGCTTCATTTGAACAAAAACGAAAAGATTCCAAAGTAAACGCAAAAGAAATATGGATAAAAGCACCTCCAGTTTTGGGTTGTTTCCAATGTTGAACGTGGTCATCTTGTTTTACGTGCACATGAAGTTGGTAACTCTAGCACTTGCTTCGAGGCCGTTGACTTTTAATCTAATGGCTCCAGGATTTACAGCCAAGTTAAGCACCACCGATAAGCACGATATCTTTTCTAATTGTTCTCCACCCATCCGTTTAAGTGGCCTCTTGCGGAGATTCCAAGCAAATGACTGTTACTTTTTTTGTTACTAAACCAATCGCATTTACCGTCATTCACTAATCATGAACGAACTAGTCAAATAGTCAGTATCGATGACAACTCGAGTTGTCATCGTAGGTTTGGGTGTGCGAGGACGAAGATGGGTGTGAATTAGTCGCAAGGTACACGAAATACAAGAACGTATATTTACGCAGGAAATAACACATTGTCGAACAAAGATACAGAAACAGATGTAAGACAATCTGGCAGAGAGAACCATACTGATTGACGGACGAGTGACAAGAGAGAGGGGTTCGTCTTTCTGAGGGTCGTAAAACTGAACCCTCCTTCTTCCTTCAATCATATGTTTCAGTATCGATGACAACTCGAGTTAATCGATCTGACTTGACCTAAATGCACCAAACGCATTCCGATTTCCGCCTTAATTTATCATTAATTACGATGTATTAGGCAACGAAAAAAAGCATATTTTAATTAGCATTTTGCATTAATTAAATACAACGAAGCAATTAATTATTTACAATCAAATTACAATGCAATAAAAGCATTTTTGTTTATAAAATTGTAAATATTTACGTAGTCTATAAACGGATTAGTGAAATATCACTGCTGTCCGGACGCCGCTCGGAGTTCATTAATTTTAATCAGTGTCAAAGCTTGAGCGAAAACTCTCTTCCCAATACCGAAAATAGAATCCGTTGGAAGAAAACCACCGCAGAGCAACATTTGCATCGGATATCTTAAAGCGCACATAAAATTAATTAGTATTCATTAGCCGGTTCAATTAATACCATTCTATGAGTTTTAAATGCGCTGGTAGTAAAAAATTAAATCCAATTAAATCAAGATCTAATTAACTTTGAAATGTATCTACTTTTTGTTTTCGTTTTGATCGGTCGTTTACAAAGTGGACGTCATCAAGTGGACATACTTTTTCACATCATGGCTTTATGCAAACTGCTTTATGGACTATATGGTCATTAATTAAGCAAAGTGTCAACGAGTTTTTTCGGAAGTTCCAATCTTTGATGGCAAATAATTGAATCGATTTGTTTTGCGAACAACATATTATTCTTATGCCAAGAATCTCATTATAACGAATAAATTGGATTAAGCTGTCTGCACTTTTCAGCTCGAGATTTCAGTTCATGAATGCGGATGATTTCGAATGCTGCTGCTGCAGCAGCAGCAGGAGGGGAATGTTAAAATTTATTCCGATAATCCGACGGTGCATAAAAGATCAGGGATCCCCGCAATTGCTGTGGAACAATGTTTATATAAGAATTATTGCGTGCTGCGCGTTTTCATTTTGTTTATTTTACAATTGTAGGTTTGCGAATAAAGAACAACCTTGATTAATGGGGACGAGAGGACGAAGAAGGAAGGAGGAGACCTAATGGAATTCCGGCTATGCATATTGTTCGATCGTTCTCCCAATTTCCTAATCGAATACCCATAAATTAGACGATACGATTAGCCTGTCCGCAGTTTTATTTATTACTCCATTATTTATGTATAATTTATACCATTACAACATTCAGTAATTAAGTGTGGATTTCGTTTTGGGAGCGCATTCTTCTTTAAAATTACAAATTGAATTAAGACATTTCTAAGGTTTTTCGTTGAGAAATCTGTTTATTGCCAGAATTTGGCAGATTACAAATAATTAAATGATTTGGTATCAATTTTATAGTATTGATAAATCTACAAGGCTTGCTTCTTTTGAAATGATAGTACACTCATACTTCGCTGTAACGGCCCTCTTCAATTAAGGCACGTTTTCGATTTACGGCCTAAAATGTTTCGCTATATCTACATGTTGCCAATCTTGCGCAAGCGCAATAATTGATTCCTTATACAGCTCTTCGCTTTGCGGCCAAGTTTCGTTGAACATATCTAGGCCGTAAAGCGAGCTATGGATGCATAGTATCCTAATATGCGTGGATTGAATTATTCACAGTGCCCTTTTGACACGAAACAATGCGTGTTTTACGAGACGTGAAACACGGCCAGTGCGTGCCTTTGTGGTGGTGGTGAGCACCAACAAGTGATTACAAAGGATTTTCGGTGCGTTTGGAAACTCAACGCTATTAAATTTTACGTATTATTTTGCACACTCGCATCGTCATTTGTGATGCAAATTGGGGCACGTTTCCAATTCGAACCGCTTCGTGTTGTGCAGGAAGCACAGAAAAAAAAACATGTTTAACCCCGGAACATTTAATTTTAATTAAAACTAATATTGTTTGAACAAAGTATCATAAAGCTTTTCATCTACGATTTAGTTTTATATTACGAAATGAAAATATTGTTTAACTATTTATAAAGTGAATCAACTCTACTGTTTATTCTTTGTGCGGCTCCCTCTTCACTTCTACTTCCGCTTCCTAACGTTTCCATTATTACTTCCCCTTTTTGATATCACTTTCATACTCGTTCTTTTAGTGTACTTCAATATATCGCTAGGATGACGTTTCGCTTTCGACTTTAATGCAATTAAAGCGAAATTACATTCACAAATCCTTGTCGTTTGTTCAGTTTAGTTAAAGTATACAGTACAAGTAGCATTAAAATAATGCGCGGATGTTGTATATCACGGGTTATCAGTCGTTAAGCTGAACGAAAAACGAAACGTTTTAGAATTATGCAAGGTATGCACGAGGTGCTTAGGGGGTAGAATTTGTCGCGAGCGAATTAATTTGGGGTTGTTAAATGAAATTTGTGCCTGGTAAGCGTTGACCCATTTATCTTAATGTATGTCTAAAGTGTTAAAATGCGTGTTTTAGCTGCGGGCACCGAAAAATTCGCCGGAAAAATGGTTTGCACGGCATTAGAGTGGGTGTTGTAAACGGGTTGCAGTCAGGCAAGGGTCCGGGCCTGCGAGATTTAGGTCGATAAAATCTGATTTCCTGTGCAGCGACTTGAGGGTTTTGTGTGAGCTACGGCTCAGGAGGGTACAATCCTGCAGCCCGTGCACCTAACCCCCGCTGTTTTCATTACACGTACTCTCCCGCTGCTGCTTTAATATAAACGCCAAGTGGTTGCCAGTCCCAAATACTCGTCCCCTCGCCCTCCTTTCCGGCCACCACCCACTCATACATTCTACACTTAATCCATATACTTATATAAATTGTCTTCTCGCCGCCGGGGGAAGAGTTTCGGGTGGGATTATTAAAGCACCGGGCGCGGCTCATCCTCGCAGACCGCTGCAAACTGCTTGAGAATTTGTTAGGTTGACGATACTTCTCTGTCGCGATGATTTAAACATTCGCATTAGGTTTTAGTGACTCCAGAGAACTGATTACGATTCGCAAACACGTAACAGTCATTCACTGGGTTCAAAAGACAAGTTGCCCATTGATGTTGCTCACAAAATGAATTAATGCGTGTACAGGAACCTAGAGTTCATTTCAAAAAAAGACACGCTTCCTGTGCAAGGTGAATAGGCAAAGTCACTTACTACGTGATTTCTAACAAATTGAATGAATTAGTAGAAAGCCCTTTGCAGCATTGGTAATAATCGTGTTTTCTTATTATTGTTTGCAATTGTTTGATTTCTTACCTTTGCAAGTCGCATGGCTGTGAGCCAACAGGTCCGACCCTTCTCAGAGTCGCAGGACAAGCAGAGAAGGCCTGTGCCTTCAGAATCCTCAGAGTCCAGGCCGGCTGGACGTAGACATATACCCCACTCGGTGGGAGCCCGGAATTGATTCTTAGCGTTCAGAGTAGCATACACCTGAAAGTCTGACAACTTCGCAAAGGTGGAGACTCCGTAATCGTCCTTCAGAGAGGTCTGCAACAGAGAAACGAAAAAGCATATTAGAAGAGGAGATTAAACTAAAGACACACACTAGGAGGAGGATGAGGTATGTTTATCGATCAACGGTGTAGTTTAATATTCAAATAGGAGGAGAATGTGTTTAGTTTTCTCGTGCGATGAGCACACTTTGCCGTGCAGCGTCAATTTCACAAAAGCCCATTAATAAGTAAAGAGCGCCGACTTCGGAAGAGCGGATGAGAAGAGGAGGAGGATACATCGAAAACGGCAATGCATTATTGATGTCCATTAAAAATACAAATTGCCACTCAATTGATCGTCAAAAATGCTCCGAAAGAAAAGAACAAAGGAAGCAAAAGTGAGGAGAGAGGAAAGAAAAGGTAAAGAGAAACATGAAAGCCCAAGGAGATCGATGAAGGTAATATAAACCGGACGGAATTCAAATGGTCTAGACTCAGCTGGATCTTTATGGGAGTTCATAAAATTTGATCAGTAGGAAAAACCATTAACGATAAGCCCACTCTTCTGCCAACGTGTGGCTTTTTGGTCACTGCCATTAAACTAAACTGTCCGATCTGGGTCGCTTAGTTCTTTGCACTTTTGACCCACGACCGCTGCCGCCGCCGCCACCGCCGATTGCCTTCCTCTTCGTCCGTTGTTTTACTCCTTTCTTCACCGCTCTCACCTTTTTCCTTCTGATTATATATTTTTACTGCCGCTGCGTGCAGCGCATAATAGCCGTCATTGTTCTAAGCGCGATATCCATTATTAATTGCATTCGGTTTCGTCGCCCGAGAGTTATTGCCCTGTCGTTAAAATACAACAACAAAAAAAAACACACAGAAATGTACATGCATTCATCAGACATACGTAACGCGTACACACGATAAATGCATCATCAAAGAGCTTTGCGTTTCTATTTTTAGTATTCCTCAAAGTACGTTAAACTGCCCATATTTGCAGCACGTCTTCGGCCGAGCCACGAGGGTCTGAAACCAACTTCGAGCAAAGAGCACCTCCGACATCGCTCAGGGGTATAGATAGCTTCGAATTGCTTTCCGCTATTCCTCGCCGGTGGCGTAATATACAAAGATAAATAAATGAACGAAAAGTCGAAGATTACACGACCCTAGAAAGTCAGATTTTGGTTAAAGCTGAACGCATCTCTGGAGGATTTCAGGAAACGTAAACTTATGAGAGTATTTAGAAATCATGTTCATCTCCTTCTTTTTGCTACAATTAACATACTTAAACACACAATTAAATGATCATTTTAAATGAAATGAAAGAAGCGTTATAATATCTTATCATTCATGAAACCAGCGAGTTATAGTTTTAAACGTAATCTTTGATTAATTAATGCATCTGCTTTACAAGTTTTTATCTAAGCAAATAAGAAATAAAGTAAGTTATTTACAATAAATGGAAAACGATAATCAAACAAATATTTTCTGTTTAACAAATCACCACTAATAACATGCTTTTTCTACGGCGAATCGTTTGCTTGGGTGAGTCGACCTATTTACTCATGAACTTTGCAACAAGTTGTAAGTGAACTATGTACCGTGGGTATCTAGCAAACTCGCCAAAGTATCTGGACGTCGATGCCAATTGAGCCAACGCCATTTCTTCGAGATAATGTTGTTCCTTTTTAACCTTCAGCAACCATCATCAAAGATCGACGAAGTCAAAAGCCGGTGAACTACTCACCACTTTAGCACCAAACAAATTGCTTTTAATTATGCAATTCATATGCAATCAATATAAATAATTAATTACGTTTCCAATTGGATGCGTTGTTAATCGTCGGAATAATTTAATTACACGATAAAATGATAATATAAAGGAATTGAAATCAAGGTGGAATCGTTTCAAAATAACAAAGAAAGGAATAAAAGTAATGCGTGGGCATGGAAATTATACACCGTTCTCTGCACTAACCTAAGTTAATAACGATAATGTGCGGAGCAAGGTAAACAATTGGTTTCGTCATGTCGAACGACGAGACAATGACACGCAATGCCGACGGGAATTCTCGTTGGAAACAGCGTTAAAGCAACTACAAAAGAAAATACGGAAAATGAGACAACAATATCGGATTGCTATTTTACCGTGTGCTTTAAATAATATTATTAAAACTTATGTTTTGAATATATAATATACCCATAGCTCGCTATATACGGTATTTCGCTATAATGGCTATCTTCAATTAAGGCACATTTTCAATTTACGGCCTAGAATGTTTCGCTATAACGGCTTTTTTCCAAGTCGATATATGTACATGTTGCCAATCTTGCGCAAGCGCAATAATTGCTTTTCGCTTTGCGGCCAAGTGTCGTGGAAAGTATCTAGGCCGTAAAGCGAGGTATGGATGTATTTATATCATAGATTACTTAAAATGAAGATTTGATAATTAATCCGGAATCTACATAACTGGATCTCGAGAAAAGTTGAATTCCGAGCATACAATCTATTATGGTAAATTTAAAGTAATGATATAACCAATGAGATGCGTTTTGGCTGCAGCCCAAAGCGGTGCTGCATCTGCGATCAGGTTATTGCACGATATCTCCCCTATTTTTACCGTCCGTTTGCCATGTAATGGAACCATGGGGGGACATAAAATCCAACGGAAAGCATCGCCGATCCCCCCAAATGCAGAGT
>JAFMTC010002492.1:38924-86218 GCA_018845635.1 Nicrophorus orbicollis | reverse complement strand
CTCCCCCCCCCCCGTCGACCCCAACTGGTTTGCAAACGTAATACCGAACCAACCAAATCGCAAATGTATATATGTATGCGTTTGAAGAAGAAGAAAAAAAATGCACTGGATTTACACTCTGGCGCTGCTAGGTAGCTTTTACGGCTCCCAAATCGAAAAGTTGCAATGAAATACCACAATATTTTACTGCTTCTAATTTTATTACGCTCGAAACACGTCCGGACGAAATTAGCCACAAATAAGAAGGAAAACATATTTCGCAGTTCTCCAATACTTTTTCAAGTTTATCAGAATCAATCAATATATTGAAAGTTTTGAAATTATTTCATTTTGTATAAACTAATTAAAATTGGATAATTCATCACTGTGAATCAAGTGAAAGAAGAATAAGAAAATAATTGTCTCAGCTTATAATAAATCATTTGATCAGTTTACATACGGAGGTTGCCTGAATAGAAACACGAATAAAATTCTTGAAATCAATCAATGTCAAGTCACAGAAACTGACCGAGGCGACATCACGTAACGTTGAATAGAGAGACCTTCATAGAGCACAAAACTCCGTGCGTCATCCATATCAATACCCTTCACTCGCACATCAATAGCTCCGTTTCGTTCTTCCTCTATTCCAAGTTTCCTTTGACGCTGATGTAACAAGTGTGACATTTGACAATTACGCGAAGTTTCGGGGGAAAGTGCAAAACCTTGTAGCAGCAGCGGTCCTTCCCTTCAAATATTCAATCGGGAAATTGGATTGATTCTTTTCCTAGTCCAAGGGGATGAAGGGAGATACTTTATTAACAAGATTACGGTTCGCCCAACAGAAGTTTTTGACTTTGGTGTTATGTTGGGCAACGCGTGTTGATTTGGGGAAAAGCGAAGCGCAGCAAAATTAACGGATCACGTTGTTTACTGCAAGAAAATGCAACTGTTTTATAGGTCGAACAACAAGTTTGCAGAATGTAAACCAGAATTCAAAAAAAATAGCGTGATTAAAGACGGAAGGACCGTTCCGTTGGGCCCTAATGAAAACAAACAAGTAAAAGTCGTTTAGGGGGAGGCAAATTAGATTAGAAAAGGGAAAATTACATGCGATGAAAACTTTTTTTACGGCTATTCTCAGATAGTGCTTGGCTGATACAAAATTGGAATACTCATTTGGAAAGCAATGGAGCAAACATATTCTTACTTATTTTTATTTGCTTTCCAATTGAATAAAGTAATTGGAATACTTTCTGCAACTTAAGCAATATACATTTATGATAAGATCAATACTTTTTCCAAATCTACATTTGGTTGTTTGTTCATAATGGAATACGTATAAGGTGTTTGCATGATTGCATTTTGACTTATTTGTATTACACTTGGTTGAATTCAGTTTATGTTAATGCAAGAAGAGTGAGTGCTGGAAGAAAAATAGACAAGTAGTGCAGACAACAAAAGGAAAATCTATAATGGCAGCAGCAGGCATCGAGGCATGGCATGGAAATAATGAAAATTAAAAACGAAACGTAAAAGTGTGCGTTTATGCACTGTGACTTTACAAGGAAAGGAAATGAAATATAAGCACGAAATATATGTGGCGTAAAATGAATATCCACCAAAGTTTTTCGATTAAGGCGAGTGGAGGAGGAGGAGTGGGAATGTTGAAATGGAGGAAATACGGAAGAGTGAAAGAAAGGGTTATTAATTAAACCGCAGGGTCCAATTTGGACTTTGCTTGAGGCAAAATTTGCGTGGCTTTTTTGAAAAACCAAAAAGAAATGAAGAGTTATTGCATTGGAATATAATGTCGATGCGGTCAGCTGCCCCGAATTACAGTCCAATTCCACGGGGAATGAATTTTGCGAAACCGATTTTTGTTGCAAAAAAAAAAAACCACCAATTTCGATACGTGTTCCATTATATTGGAACAAAACCAATGATACGTTGCGTTACTAGAATGCACGTTCTTTGTTGTTCTGAAAAATCGATGTTTTAACTCTAATTGTTAATATTTAATAGTGTTAAACTTATGAATGATTCATCATTGCATTTAGCACCATTATTAAACAAATTTAACACTTGTGTTAACGGAATGTTATAATTCATAAGTTTACGTTATTACATGGTAATTACAATATTTCATTATCATTTTGAATGTCGATTAGAATCTTCTAAATGACGAAAAGATTCACGAATTTAGCGTTAAAATTAACGAGTTGAACAGCAAAATTAATTGCATTATAACATTTGTACGTTGATTATGAAACACATGATTTTCACGAATAATTAATGAGTTTATTAAAATTGTATGCAATACTTCGTGATTAACTTGAATAAATTAATAATTCTATGTTCTAACACATTTCAGATTCAAGAGTTTGGGGATGAAATAACATGTGTACTTTTTAACACGATTCTCCTTTAAAAACAATAGAAATATGAAACAGAACAATTAATGAGTTTACTGAAATTTTATGCAACATTTCGTGATTAACTTGAATAAATTAATAATTCTATGTTCTAACACATTTCATATTCATGAGTTTGGGGATGAAGTATCAATGAAATAACTTATTAACAAAATTCTCCTTTAAAAACAATGGAAATATAAAACATATCTCTATGATTGTAATTGATAGATTTAGTTTTGGTTATCGGAAATGGAAATTTTTCGGTTAACATTTTCCAACTGAAACTCGATACTCCGTTGAAACCGGATGACCATTGGAAAGCCGAACTTGGAGGTGCAGTGTGGCTTCCTGAAATTCGAAGCCGTGACTTTCGTTTGTCCGGCAGATTTTTGGGTTCGGTATTTTAATTGAGTTTCAGACGGGCGCCTATCGTTGCATTCTGTTTGGTTTTGCCCATCACCCGAAAACAAGACCGGCTCCATGTGCAAATACTCGTGCATTAATGGGGAGAAGCTTTGTGCAAACAGAGAGCCGTTTCGGTGTTCGGCGGCAACGAAATTAAGTATTGCAGTGGCACGGATTTAATCTCAGATCAAATAGTGAAGACACGACGCAAGTCGCCTCTGAAAGTTTACGATTTATTTAGAAGGGAAAAAGAGGAAAACAGTGACACGGAATAGAAGAGGAGCGAAGGCGGAAAGGAAAATGCAATTATCCTGGCTGCGAAATTTTCCACGGTGTATAAAGAGCGACTCGCGAAAATTGCGAAATACGGCGCAAAGTTCACTGACACCTAACCTTCCTCCGCATGCACGTATAAAAAGTTATATACAGATTTCATTACTTCTAATTTATGTGTGTGTGTGTTTTAGAGAAAGTTTCAGTAATTACCGCTCAACGCGTACGGATTTGAAAAAGAGAAGCGAAACAAGAACGAGCAATATTTAAAAGCGAATAAACAAAAAGGAAATCGCTTCCTGGCACGATCGTAATTAAGCAGCCTCTGAATCTAGATCACAGCGATGCGATCAATTCGTAAAACAAAATCTTTATTGCTTTCGATGATTCCAGGTGATTATTATTATTATTAATCCAGACGCTTATATTTATCGTCGGAGCAGTGCAATAAGTCATCGCCGGTCGACTGTGTGGGAAACGAGTAATTAAAACTTGGTAATCAACATCGAGGAGCTTCTGGTTTTGAACTCGAGTCAAGATTTCCGTCACCCTGAAGATTGGAGCAGGGAACTGGGACGAAAGGAAATAGACAAACAGATTTGTTTCTGTGACTCGAAACCACAATGTGTGCTTCAATTTTTATGTGCGGTTTTTCGTCCGTCCTTCCAAAACCCATAAACAATCGCGTTATCGAATTACACCGATGTGTTTTCTTAAACCGCACGTACCGGACGGAAAAATGAAGGGAATCGCTTTATCAGGTTGCAGTTATTTACTGAAGTGTCATCGAAGGATTAAGTCTTCAAATCGTTATCATGCGTTGCACTCGAGTGGCACTGCACTGCACAGCTGCTTAAACAGTGAACAAATTATGTGGTATTAAATGTAGATTACAGCATATTTTTGCCTTACTCTTGAACGTTCCTTCAGTTCGCACCGAGTCCGGATCCTTCGGCAGCTGGATGTTTACACAACGTGCTGCATATCAGCTGCCCACTTAAAATAGGTCATTAAGCTCGTCTCGAGTACCACGAAATACTTGCCATGTGCACATGTGACCACTTTCCATCAAAAGAACCATTCTATTCGATTACCGCATATTTCAGCAGAAACGAAACGGAATACTGTATTTTCAAGTGACAATCCACAGCCAAAGCTTACTATACTTTATTTCATCCATTTGGTTTATTTCGTGCACAGAGAGCGAGATAAAACAGATAGTTCGACAAACTAAACTATTATAGTTGTTGTTTTCAAAATCAACATACTTTATAACCATTTAAGTCGCAATACTGAAAGAAACATTCATTATCAACTGCAGCAGTTCAATGGCTCCAGTTTATCTATTTATATAGCATTATCAATCTACAATTGATTGACAGGGAACAATTATGTAAGTGACCGAAGCGACGAGTTCACAGTTATTACGAAACACATCTTCACTTTCGTCATAATTATTTCCATCTCACGATAAAGCATTATTTCAAAGTTCAATTTTCTAGGTTCATCATGTTACGAAAATTATGTAAGTTTTAAAACTAAAACTTGAAAGATTATAATAAATGTACAAAGAAATGAACTATTTATTACCAAAATATAAAAAGTACGAAAATTAATTTTGTTTGAAACGCATTCCCAAGCAGATGAGAGTAAGGCTTGTGAGAATTATAGTTTATGACACCAAGTCAAGATAATTCGTACATCATACATATTCAAATTACGTGGATGAGATATATCACAATAGCAGCGTATATGATTCAAAGTTCAATACGCATTTCTTTGCTTGCTCTTGCCTCTTCGATCGAAGGTCTTTAGGTGCAAAACTCGCGAAATTCTCGCAGACATTTCATCATTGCACCATTACAACCTCGCCCCGCTAATTATGATAAAGATCGCGCGAAAGTTAATGATCTGCAATACAAGAGCCTGCAGCATCAGCAACTAAAAAAACAGCAAAGAAGTAGACTAAAAAAACGAGCCACCTAAATTCCTTTTTTTGGAGACAAACCCAAATAAAAAGCGAGGGCGGAATCTGACATTTGCGCTTCTCTTTTTTTTTTGTTGATTACATTATAAGGATAAAATAAATGCAAGTCTGCACGTTGATGTTTATGTGTATATTTATACATGTATATAGTCCTTGCCAGATTAGATTATGTGCAGGATATATATGTTATGATAACCGCTGTGAAAATAAATAAAATTCTATTTCGTATGAAATGGAGTGAATGAACCGAAGTTTAGAGTGTAAAATGCATGCAATGCCCACACACTCGCACTCTATAAGCTCGAAATAAGCACCTTTAAATAAAACCAAGGCTTTAATTTCGGGCATTATTTGCGTGATTTTAAATAGAGCCACCGCACTTTTCCTGAACAGAAACTCATTTTAACACGTATTTTTTTTTGCTAATTTCAGTTATATAAACTTTAACTGCAAATTATTCAGTGCGAAAGTATCATTAGGTGCAGCAAACGCTCAGAAAGTACGAGTGTTTTGAGATACGAGCCGCCGAACGAGCGATATTTTGCTTTGAGATGAGAGCAAGATTTGAGATACGAGGAATCGCACAGTACACTGCTGCACACGACACCAACAGTTTCTTTGAGATACACCAATTGCTTTGAGATACGAGCAATTTGACATATGAGCAATTTGACATACGAGCAATTTGACATACGAGCAAGGTTACGGAACGAATTGAACTCGTATGTCGAGTATTTTCAGTTATTTACAATTCTCTCAAGAGGAGTAGATTTGTAGACATGTGTAAAGGATAATCTGTATTTATTAGTCTTGTAGTTTTTGAATAATCTTATTCTAAACCAGTAAAAGAAAGAGACATTGAAAAAATAAAGACAAAAGGCTAATGAATGGTATTCAAGTACTTCTTCGACACATTTTACATAACTTTAAATAAAAGATTAATTATGCAAGTGTATATTGAGTGTTATATTTGCACATTCGAACTAATGCGGAGGGAATATATTAAAGATGTTAATGAAAGCCATTGGAAATAATAATTAATTTGATCCGATTGGGAGTGTAGATAAACGAACTCCACGAGTTGTGGCCTCTATAATCGTGAACACGCTGCTTTCGAGTGGAGAAGAAGACAAATTCTACTTTCTAATTTTCACACATTGTCTTTCAGGAGGAGCGTTGCGGCAATTTCAAATACAGAAGCTGCTTTCGGACGTCTCGAGGAGGTGTATATACTCTTACTACTTTATTTTTTTTTCTTTAATCTCTCTGCTGCTCCATTCCATCGTTATTTATGGGCACAGGACACGGTAATGAAATTCACAATAAAACCCATTAAAACTACTAAAAGCCAGGTGGAACATTTAATGCGTTGAGCAACATTCGAGCCGCCGGAGATCTCGGAATTGATAGGTCTCCTAGAAATCTTAGAGACAATACGTTATTCATACCGCACGTCCAAAGGAAAGTTTGTTCATTTACTTATTGTATTTTAACGAAGTTCAATGTATTAATTTTTGCGATTTAAATGGAAAGTTCTGAATTAGCTAATTGGCCAATTTGTTGCAGGCCGGAGGGGTTCTATTCTCGCTCTCTCTCTCTCAGTCGTAGCACTAATTGCTACGTATTAGATCACCCCGAATACTTGAATTTATTCCCAGCGTGGAATTGCATCGCTGCAAACAATGATGAAAAATGATCGCCATTCGTGAGCCCTTCTCCCTAGGATTTCACGCTCCGCTAGATTGAAGACTTCATACATACTTTCCCCTTCTATATATACACATACATATAAACTGTATCCATTGTAACTGAATGTTTGTGGTGCAAATTTAGACTATTTTTATATTATGCACGGAGAACCGGTTTCATTCACAACTAACTTTTAGGGCTATAATAAAAAAAACCCCGAACAAAGGTGACAGGTTAAAGATTTTTTTCTTACGCTCCGAGCACTCGGGGGGTTGCATTGTGTTTCCTTATCTACGAGATTCAACACGTACTCTCATAGTCAGAAATTATTTCTACACGTCCTTATTTGAATTACAAATAGCGTAACTGGCTTCGCTTCAGCACAGGTGTGATCCCTCTTTTCCGAAAAGGAAAAAAAAACTTCATACAATGAGCTAATCGATTTATTAACAACCAAATTAAGTAAGAAAACGTTTAATCTTTACCGTAGAAAGAAAATTTTATAAAAAAGTCGATTAAATCCCATCGAAATTAAAAGTTGGACAAAAACACCTATTCTACGGTTGTTGTTGCAATAAATGTTATTAGTTGATTTGTTTCAATATTGTACGAATACCTCTTGTTTGTTGTTGCATTTTGATATAAAATCATGATGAAATTTCAGTTTTTTCTAAGCAAATTCTGAAATTGGCGGATCTTCGCTTGCCAGGGAATATTCGTGCCTTCTTCCAATTAAAATCAAACAAAAACAGATGCGAAATTGCACTACAGTTTATGGTTTGTTGCTTCGGACGTTTTTGGCAGCATTTCAGGAATGTGCCAATCAAGCGACGCACACCGTTCTGGCGGATATTTCAGATATTCCGACTGAAAAGTCGCAGCCAGAATCGAACGGTGCATAATACATTAAAATCCTCCTGCCTGAAGTGCATTAACTAACTCTGTGAATTGCACAGTAATAATCATTACTATGTAATATTAAACATATGCATGTCTACACCGCACGATAATCAGTTTGATGCGAATGACGTGACAATGCGATTGATAACAGTTATTCCACAGCCAGAGTCGACATGTTATCGCAATTATATCGAAAAGAGTATCATTATTTTTAAAATAAACTTACGTGACGGAAATTGCGAAGATAACAATGCAACGCACGAAAAAAAAACGTATATGCATGACATGACCTATCACAAAGCATGCTTCATGAACATTCGACGCGATTTTTAACAAAATGCAATAGGAATACAAAAAAAGTCAACTATTTCATTGTAGAAACTAAATGCAATTTGTTAATTGACTCTTCCTTTTTGTGGGAAAAATTTCAATTTGGTGATTGTAAACATCAAAAAATAGTTGTTACTACCTGATTTAATGACTAATCGCCGCCTAACAAAGAAGCCCAAGGGCATTTACGTAACTCCGAAAACCGCAGTTGCAAATTTCATATAAACCACAGTATTAATTATGACGAGGACAAAGAAGAACAAAGGAAGCAATGAATTCAATGCACATCATAAATCCAATATCTCTTTTTCTATTAATGATTCATCAAGAGATTTTTCTTATAAAATTTCGAAAAATCTTATAGAATTAATGACTTAAATACGTTTAATATCATCCAGTTTATCTATTTGACTAGGCTTGAATAGGAAATCAACGTGCAATAAATACAAATCGGTGTTTCGCTATTGATTTACATCGCCTTTGTTTGAAGCAATTTGCATTATTTGTAATAAAAAATCACCTATTGATGCTGCAGCCTCGGCCAATCTCGTTATTACAAACAACAAACGTATAGTAACATTTATATTATAGGTATTTCCTATAACAAAAACTGTATAAAAAAATATTTACTGAAACAATAGAAAAGATAAAAGAAAATATAATTATTGCTATTAACTAAATAGTTATTAACCAAGTTTTAGTTAATTATTAAAACTGTTTAAATTAATAAATTTCTTCATTCAAATTTATAATTACATTTAACCTTTGTAAAGAAACCTTTAATACTATCAAATTTTCTTTAAATTATAAAGTTAATATTTTATTGTACAAAAAATTATCACTTGAAATGTTTCGTAAATCTCATTAAAATCTTATAAGAATCTTAATTATAGATGAAAAAAGTAATCAAACAATGTTTTCAAAAGGAAAGCTAATGGTATTTCCTTTATGATTTTTTTTTTGTTGTTGTTGGAAAGTCGATTGTAAAACAATGAGTTTTAACAGGAATGTACTTTCTGTAAATGTTTATTTTTTATTTCTGTTCGAATACTTATTTTTAGAGCAGGCAATAATCAGCAGGTTTTTTTGTTATACAGTAAAACAAGTACCGTTTCTTTTCAGTTGATTAAGGCTGAAAGGAAGAGTGAAAAGAACTTACCAATATTTCAAAAAAAGAACACCGAAGTTAAGTTCTAATATCGCAGACAAAAATCACTAGAGCTAAATATTAGCCAGAATTCAGAGATGGCCACAATACGTAAAAGTTAGTTATTAGCACCGGTGGATTCGAGAAAGCGAATTTGAAGGAAGTTTATATCACATAGTTGTAGAAAAGTGTTGGCAGAAAGTTGCTTGCGATTTGAGAAAATAGGGGAGAGAAAAAAAAAGATGGATTATGAAGGAAAAGTGGAAACGTAAAGTGTGGTATGTCGGGTGAAAGAGAATTGGTCGCGCACTGCGTCCACCTAGGTTGAAAGCCGGTCGTCTACTGGCTACCGGTTTAGAGATAGTCGCCCGTCAGTCTGTCGAGAACAAAGGCCGGAGACGGCCGTCGATTCCCGAACGACGCCGAACAGCTGACTATCAGCTGATCAAGACTTATCCATAGTCTGGATGCTACCTGCCTTCGTGCAACAATTCTGACTCATTCGTTACACAATACATTGGCTATTATATTGGCCGGCCTCTCCACATATCCTAACCTCTTCTCCACACTCTCTCTCCTTGTTTGATCGGATTCCTTCCCTCTACTCCACAACTTCTTTTCTTCTTCATTTAATTCATCCTCAGGTAGAATTTCAATAAGGGATTCCGAGTTTCTACTCCCCGAGAATTCCGAGAAAAATTTAAAGGTTCTCCTTTCCCTTAACCAAAAAAAAAGAGAAGAAGGATCCGAATCCCCGATTTTTTTTTTACTTCACGGATCCGCTCCGTGGCAAAGCTCTCTCCTCTGAGAGTGTCCACTCGCAATCCCTTTTTCAATGCTCTCCGGTTTCACCGATTGCAAATGCAAATCCGTTACTGTTGTTCGGATACTTTGTTGTACGGATGGCATTGTTAAATCGAGTTGATGCATATTGAACGGTGGTCGTACTTGCATTTCAATGAAACGATGCTTCGAGCGGCTTAATTCTTCAGATTAGACTGCATCATCTTGCAGTGCAGATGATCCCTCGTAAATAAACAAGCATCAGCTGCGATCATCACACAACTTTTCATTCATAAAGCAAATCCATTTATTTGATATTGTGAAAACTATGAATGCTGAAACCTATTACATTTTACCAAAAGCAAACTTTTGTGCTCAAGATATCTAGTAAAGTATATAGAACTTCAGTTGTTCTTGTATTTAATCATAATTGGATATGATATTTGTACAAATAGTAATTAGTTATTTAATAACTTCAAATGTATTAATCAAAAATTTGATATCTAAATGGAAAAAGTATAATCAATCTGATACGTTGTACGTTCTTCCAATACCTGCAAATTCTACTAATGCTTCAAGCAATAACCTGAACAAAGAAGTAACTAACTAAATTAATTATCCAATAAAAGCAGAATACATTTGAAAGTATAAGTAGGTTTTAATTAAAATTTACTTTATTGTGTTCGACGTGTACTCTGGGTTCTCATAATTTTGCATATCCCAGAGCTACAATTGCAACCGATGGGAATTGCGAAATAAGTGTCAAGCAGTTTTGGAAGTTCCGCAACGCAGATAATCCGATTGGGGAAACCTGGCGAGTCGAGTTTTCGCAGAATGTTATGTAAAACGCTGTTCGTTCCGGTGAAGAATCTTCCATGAAACAACGATAAAAACTTTATTCATCGACTCTTCCTTGAGAAATTACATAATTGCTCTTCGGAAAACCAGTCATATTTGTGCAAAACCGAAAATAACGTTGCAGATAAGCTGAACATTAATAACAAAGTCATAGCAATATTTGTGAAACGAAGGTCGACGGACATAAAATTAGCTTTTTCAATTTAGCTTTGCGAATGAAAGAGTTTATTTGCACTTTGCGTATATCAACGCTCCAATTATGACTTATCAATGGATATGAGTCATGCGTGAGTCATACGAGAACCTGGCACACTAGACCATCGAATGCAACTTTATTTTAAGTTATATAACAATAATATGTCATGGGTATTATTGTTATACACTTCTTTTTATTGCCTAGAAGATGATAAAACGTTATTGCATCTAGAATGAAACGCGCTCAAGAGAATACAACTAGTTGACGTGTCTTTATGATGTCGTCACGCTCAAAAATCACTCGAGCATTTAATGACGGTGCCTCACGATCAATATTATAAATTAATAAAATTAAACGTGCACTTTTTTCTTCTTCTTCCACTCCCCCTCGCTCCTCGGAAATCTCGTTTAAATTTATTGCATCCACACATGCAATTCGGCCGTTCCACATGTAATTATGCACGTTATAAATCGTGGAATCTAAGTATTCGGAATAAATTAGAACTTGAATGTGAAGAACTTTTTGTCGGGGTTACTTTTTCCGCATGAAAAGCCAAACGAAAATGAAGAAGTTTACATTCTTGCATGCTTTTTACTCATTTTTTATCCAATTCTAATACAGTGGTACCTCGACTCAAAGCAATTAGTCTGAGGTGGGAGAAACTGTTGGTGTAGTGTGCGATTCCTCGTATCTCAAATCTTGCTCTCATCTCAAAGCAAAATATCGCTCGCTCGTCGGCTCGTATCTCAAAACACTCGTATATCGAGGTACCACTGTATATTGAAAATAAAATACTGTTGATTTGCATCTCGAAACCAGTGAATGTGATAAACCATGTAATAATTAATGAGTACACTTAATTGATAATAACGAAAAACTAAAAAAAAAGCACACATAAAATAGGCGGAAACAAGAGTAACGTGAAAGAATAATCGGGCGAAAGACGAAATATATTGTACTTTCAGCTTTCAGGAGTACGTGACCGTAATTCATCCCGTCCAAGAAAAGTTAAATTATTACCAGTGTGGAGATACGACGTGTGCATCGCAATCGCAGAAGCGCTCCTCAAGAGACGAAGGTATAACCAGAAATAATTTTAGATCGTAATCGAAGAAAAAAGGTGATGTCAACACCGAGAAATGAAATGTTCCAGCATCCTACGAATAGTAATTTAGCATTTCACGTTAAGACACATGCGTCTCCTCGTCCGCACTTTACTACCGATCTTGATAAGCTCATTATATTTTATTGCGTTCTTTACGGATGTCAACATCTGAATTTCCATTCGGGAAGAAACTGGGTTATGTGTACCACCACCACCACAAGCTGCAGATGAAAAGTGTAGAATTGAGCAATTTCAAATATAAGTAAAATAAATTGACTGAAAGTAATCTTAATAAAGTACTATTACAGCAAATAAGATGCAAAACTAATTAATTAATTAGATTTGCATCTTATTTGCATCTTAAACTTTCTAGATAATTTGGATTCATGGTATTTAATATGAAATTTATATGATGATAAAATATCCATATATTTTTATGAAAGTTGTAAGCAAAAACCAACTATTTCATTTAAAGTAATGACTATTACAGTAATTATCCTCTATGCAATATGTTTAATAATGTTTGAAAATAACATATTTAAGGTTGTCTATTTATATTCTACTGTTTTATAATTGCTTTTCTTGAGAGTATAAAAAGGAAATAGATTGATTTTGAACAAATTTAGCAAACTTTTCCAAAAACATTTATTTATATTGTAATAATACATAATTGAAGATATTAACTTTCCACGGAAAACGCCGATTAAAACATTGTAATTTTGTATTCTTTTGTGTGAAATATAATGATTAATTGATGATGTTGTGGATGATGCAAGGTTCTCATTCTTGTTGACACAAATTAAGCTTTGTTCGTTAACAAAAAATTTAAGTGATCACGGGTCTCTATGAGGGTTAGTCTATGACTAACATCAGGTTGCTATACGCGGTGTGAGTCCAAACACGAATGCAATCCAAATTGTTTCGTTGCGAAGTAATCAATAATTACATCTGGTGGAATTGCGCAACCGACGAACGTGGGTTTTTCGACTGCGCTCTTTCAGCACGAATTAAATGAACTGAAGAGGGAATAAATTAATCTTCTTTCAGGATTGAGGAACAGCCGTTCCTCGTTCCCAAAATGGCTGCATAAAGACCACCACCATCTGACACTCACAGCAGATCCTTTGCTCTGCTCGATTTAGAACGAAGCAGCACGCATTATTTGCTTTTACAAATGTGTATGCTACACTCTCTCAGTGTGTATGCTTTTTCGCGATATTTACGACCTAACGTATAATAAACAGATTTCAGTTCAGCATAAAATAAACGTCGATTTGCAAAAATTACATTCGCAAATGCTGCAGAAATAATGATTGGAGTGTCCCTGGATTAAAAATCTCTGTGGATTATCTTGTGGTTACGTCCTCCTCGAAATCCCAGGAGGTTTTTATGGAAGTACTGAATTCCAGTCGTATCGGACTTAGGCAAAACATGATGCTGGGACCTAGGTAGAATCTTGCCGATCGACGGGTGTATAACAAGAGAGACCGATCAGTTCCCGTTTGGTCCATTTCCTAGCCACATAAAACTTAGCCATTTCTTCATCTTCCTTACTTCCATAGACCAATCATTAGTTTCCCTTATTTTATACTAACTAACATAGTGAGAGTACAATATTTGGAAAGTAAACATGGTATTATTCGCTAATCATCTTTGTAGTTGTTATAGAATAACTTAGTGATTAGGGTAAGGAATCTTCCTAAATGGAAATGTACGTTGTTAAAGAGAACGTACATACAATAATAAGGCACAATTTCAAGACAAGCATTGGAAGGATCTCCAATTTTAGACAAGCAATTAAGACAATTATCAGGATTTTTATTGGCCATTAAAAATGTTACGCATCGTATTGGAAGTTGCGTGAATAACGAGCATTCAGTTACAGAAAACGAAATACTTTTGCCTTTGATACATTTTGCAAATAACGTAATGATTAAAACGTTTTAAATTAGGGACGATAAACAGTTGAATTCCTGTATTTGAAAGACCCCCTTTGTACAATGAATTTCGAGAGAAAACAAATTAATACCCATTACGTCAACTAGACGGATTTTCAAACATTTAGAACTAATGAATGCTGTAGAAGAATTGTTGAACTTAAAGCCAAAATCCATTCTCAAAAGAGTGTTACAATACAAAAATAACCCATGTCTTAAGGAAGGTTTTTATCTATGTAAGTGGAACGTATATAAACTTTGAGTTTAAATTACAACAACAAATTTGATATACAAAACATTTAATTCACTTTAGTCATGACATTGATTATAAGAAATTGAAGCAACATTCAATCAATTTCATTAGTCACGATTGATTTTGATGTTAGAAAGAGAATAGTAAAATCATCAATATAAATATAAATAGAGCAGAGTAAAGATCTTTTGCAGTAAACGGGTAATAATAAATTTCAGGATTTCAATTTCCTTTCACCGAACGTCGAACATTCTAATTTGCAGCGGCACTCCGTGGGCTTCAATTAATACAACATTTATACGGATACTCTGCAACGTCCCGCACGGAAATTGTTATATAACTATTGTACTTCTTGGCCGGTTGGAGAGGAGGGCACACGTGCAGGTTGCGCTTTCCAACCTTGATTCGTTCTGCATGCAGATGATGGCACAATCGAGAGACGGCGATATCCCAAACGCTCCTTTCCATTTCGTGTTTCAACAGAAAATCAGATTTTTTCGCTTCAGGGTCTCACAAACACACACACTTATGTATATATATATCTAAATTTATAACCTTGACTGCAACCCTACATATTTATGTACGAGGTTTAAAAATAGGCAACGTTTATATACAAAACTGTCTGGTGGAACCGGTCTCAAGTTAGTCTGAGCTACGAAAAGGGCAAAAGTTAAATTAAGCTCCTCCAAATTCAGCACAAGATGAACAAAAAGCGTAACTTTCTGTTAAAATAAACTTCTTTTTTTGAATAATTTTCTGTGATTTAGAGCTCCGACAAAGTTTTCATTCTCCGCTTAATTTTTGATATATTTCGCATTTTAAAACGCGCTAATACTAATGAACAGATAATTCCGTAAATTGGGAAGACCTTCTCGTATTTCACGCTGTAAGAAAATTAATTTGGAAACGTGCCCGGCATTATTTACAGAGAATCCTTGATATAGATATACGAGGAAAGAACAAGAGATGAGAAAAAAAAACATTACAAGTATATATATATATTTAATTTTCGCTATGTATTCGGAGACACGTAATCGTACATCACTGAATTACTAAATGTATGACTATAGTCTTAATTATAGAGAAATTAACAATGGAAATTTAATTATTATATATCGAGAAATTTCATTTATAATCACTTAAAAGGCAATAAGCAAATTGCTAATTTAACTAGTTTTAACATTAGATTTAAACTTTTTTTTCCAGTGGAAAGTTATGAAATGGACTTTGATTCTTCTGGTTATTGAAGTCGGCGTTGTTGTACACAAGGAGGAAATAGTTGAGAAAAGAGCTTTACAAACAGACATGTTAAAAGATATCCCAAACACGTTTTGACACGATTCCAAATGTTGTTTGTACATTTTCACAATGCGTTTCGATAAATCAAAAACTGTATACATGCGCGCTATTTCAGTACACCTTATGAGTATTACACATGAGTGAACTACACTTTTATTGGGATAACTTGTTTAAAAGCCCGTCATAGAAGAACGCAGTAAATCTACTGCGCTTCAGTACACACCTAATACATTACATTTACAACTTTAGTGATCACTTAACGTATGTTTATTATTAACAAAATGTAACTATTTTTCCCAATTTCTCAGAAACTAATTAATTCACATAAATAATTCTACAGAAAAATAAATTTACCGGTTTAATTAGTAGATTTGTAAATACAAATTCAATTTAAATAAAGTAAGTTTAATGTGTGTTCGAAAAGTTTCGTCTATAAAAATTCAATGAAAATCGAACGAATATTGAAATCACTATTTCGAAAATAAAACTTTAACGAAAAATGACGGAGAGTATAAAAAAAAAACATCGTAATAACTTTTAATAGCCAGAATTTCTGGATGTAATAGTTCACTTTTATAGTTTCCAAGGCTATAAAAAAATTGTAAAAGCAGGACGAGAAATGACTTCTTTTTTTAAAAACTAAATTAGAAGAGAAAACCATGAATCACTAAGTTTAATTTGAAATAAATCATGTGATTGTGATAGGAAATTGTTCGAAATGCATGCAACTATGATTAGGAAATTCTGACCTCGACACTGAAATTGCCATTAATCGACTGATCTGCATCAACATTTATTGAGAATTGTAGATCAAGGTTCAAATATTGTCTAACAAACAAATCTTGATTCAGTTTGTTTGTACGCTCGTTGCAGGGAGGGGGTGGGGGGTTGAAAACAAAGGCACATTGGTATGCGCGTCGTTAGAGTTAAAGTTATAGTATGAAAGTAATAAAAAGGCAAGCTGCAAAAGTTTTTATACTGTGTTTGATGTCTTTCCATTGGCATTTTATTATTCGCCATAAATAATTTCTGGAGTAAATCCTTTGTTGGGGGAGGCGAGTCGATTTTCGTGCATCCGAAAAGAGAGAGAACAAAAGTGGAAAGAAAATAAACGTGGAAGAAGAGAAAACCGAATAAACGAGAGCTCGTAAAATATGCGATATGAAAAAGTGTCGGATTGGGGGTCGGGGGATGCATTTTCTTTGTCAGTGGCTGTGATTAAAGCAATATGTATAAGGGATGCGTGTAGTATCTATATACTATATGGTATATGTATGTACTATATAGTATACGCGTTCAATGCCAAACAGCTATTAGACCTCCAGTTATTGATTGCGGATGTCAACCGTTTGGGGGAAAGTGGCCGGGATTCGCCCTTAGCGAAGCCCTCGAAAGGGACGAATTTCGCACGGTTCCTTTGTTCGCTCCAGTTTCGGCAGTGTATCTGTGTTGTAGGCGCGCGTTTTTCTTCCTCGGTTGAATTACACGGTGAATTAATTTAAGGAAAAAATTGCTCCGAATCCCAAAGACTTCCCTTTGCATCTCCCCCTGATGAATTGGGATCAAAGTGCCACTGGCGTTTATTAATTATTTTGAATTTCCCTCCCCTCTCTTTGCCGTCCACCCAACATCCGCCACCCATGATTAATTTGTTATAGTTAAAACGCCAGGCAAGTGGATTTGCTCGATTCCCTTGCCATAACATTCGCAAACGCTTAATACCATTTCCAACAAATTAATTCCGTAGCCCCCGTTTAATTAACTTCTGTACTAGATATTTGATCCATCATTAATTATAATAAGCTTATTATAGGAAACAATACACGAATGCACAATTGAAACATGTTACATTTGGGAGTTCAACACAAAATTACATGTTTAGAAAATAAGTTCTAATAAGGAAAATATCTTAGATTAGAATTTACTTAAATCATTATTTCAAAAAAGTGTCCATTTTATGTACTTTTTTTATCTATTAAGTCCTTATCATTTGAACTGGTCAGTGTATTACTGATTTACAACTATAGTTTTGAGAATAATTGGACTCTAATTGGAAATTCTTACTTTACGAAAACTTTATAGGTCACAAGTAAATGATAACAATAAGTATTTGACAAATTCTTTCAAGCAACAAATGAGTTCCCACTGAAATTGTGAACGTCTTTTCATGAGCAAGAAGAAATTTGAACTGTTATAAATTGGTCAGTATATTACAGATTTACAACTATAGTTTTGATTATAATTGGACTCTAATTCGGAATTCTTACTTTACGAAGACTTTATAGGTCATAAGTAAATGATAACAATAAGTATTTGACAAATTCTCTCGAGCAACAAATGATTTCCCACTGAAATTGTGAACGTCTTTTCGTGAGTGAAAGAAAATTTGAACTGTTATAAACTGGTCAGTATATTACTGACTTACAACTATAGTTTTGAGTATAATTGGGAATTCTTACTTTACGAAGACTTTATAGGTCATAAGTAAATGTTAACAATAAGTATTTAACAAATTCTCTCGAGCAACAAATGATTTCCTACTGAATTTCTTTTCAAGAGCAAGAGGAAATAAATTTAAGTGAAACGAGTAATTGAGGGTGAAACAGTATTTACGTTAGGAAATTGCTTAATTATACCATTGGCTGAAGATCTAAACGGGATTACTTCCTAGCTGCCGGGCATCTGGGGCGGAAAGCACATTGTGTTCACAACATTGTTAAACGAACACAATTTTATGTAGTAAAATGAAAGTCAGCGTTTCGGTGCGCACTTACGCAACGGCACACGGAGGGAAGTCTGCTAACGCTGCACTATTTGTAAACAGCGAATTAAAAATAGATTTATTATTTCAATTATAGATGCAGCAAAATACTGGCAACTTGCTTGAGAGGCTTGTTATTATTGTTTCAACTGGAAAATAGCAAACGAACTAAGTTAATCCAATTTTCTTGTCGAGGCGTCATCGCAATCGTAACAACCAATTCATCATGAATATTTCAACCGAAAATACGTAAAAGAGGATTGATAATAATTAATCGCGTTTCTGGCACAACTGAACCGCAACCGCAGATAATATAACTTATTATCTTTTCGTCTGCAAAGATGTTCAAGTTCACACATTTTAAGGCGTAGATTTCATAATGATCATCCAAATGATGTTGTTGTTCCCGCTTTACCTGAAGATGATTCATCCTTTCGTATTCTGAATTTGGGAAAGAATCAGGAACTGTTTACTTCCATTTACTTGCAACACCTCCAAAGACCTTGCGGTTAATAAAATGCTGATTACTGAATTTATCGATACGTACCGTTGCGCATTAACAATATTAGAAATATGATATGTTTATCCAATATTTTTTATACCGACAAAACACGTAGTTTAAAAAGTTGATGTTGCAAATTACTATATACACCCATACGGCATTTCGTTATAAGGGCCCTCTTCAATTAAGGCACCTTTTCGATTTACGGCCTGAAATGTTTCGCTATAACGGCAAAACATACTTTTTTCCATGTCGATATACCTACACGTTGCCTATCTTGCGCAAGCGCAATAATTTTTCGCTTTGCGACCAAGTTCGTGAAACGTATCTAGGCCGTAAAGCGAGGTAAGGGTGTAATATATAGAATTTTCTAATAAAAACAAATTACTGTCAGAAAAACACTTATATAACTTTAAATCTATTGAATCATCAATTTTATACAAATAATGTTACCTAAATATTGCCTAAAAGTAATAATTTCGCTATTATCACCAACCGAAAGAAATATTCATTTTCACTTTAAGAAATACGAATTAATTTCTTGTACATTTATCAAAAACTGAACGCATTTATCAAGTGGATTAATTAATATTAATTATCGTTGTGCAATATGTTAGTATTGGCTTTCTATAAAGGAAGCGATTCTTTTAATTGCATGTCAATCATGTTACAAAATAATATTGATTAATAATGCAGCACTATTTTATAATGATAAAATGGAACAAAACTTTCCAACAAATATTTCAAATATGTGTTTACATTTGATAAGATTCATGAAACAATAGTGAAAAATTAATAGTAAAATACGAATGAAAAGTAAATAATTGAAAGTAAAATCTCCAATTTTTCTCATTAATATTAATGATATGAGAAAATATAAAAATTTATTTTAAGACCAACGTAATGCGCTCGTAACTAATTTTGTTCTCTGGAACGGCTATTTCTATAATTAAGGATAGCGCAAGGAAAGCCATGGCTTAGTACATCAAACAATGTTCTCTTCTCTTTCTCTTTCCATTTGCTTTCTTCAAAGAAATGCAATATATTATTCAGATTGCAGGTGAATCGTTTGGGTGGGTGGGTGGTGGATGAACATAAATATTGAGAATTGAGTAGATTCCCGTGCAGGGGTAATAATTCTGACATAAAGTTGGATAATAATTCAGCCGCTGAATTAGTGCGGTCGGCGAGCTGTAGGCATATAGGCACAGGAGAGGCACGCCTAGGCCTAGGCATCGCTAATTGCCTAATTACCGTTTTACACGTGGCGCAGTTTCGTACGCAATAAATTTTGCACGAATAATTGCATATATGTGCAATGGCCTATTGAGTGGATCCCGTGCAATAAACTGGAACGCATTCTAATTTATTGCAGCGCCCCAGACCACTGCGCAAAACAGTTATCATCAATCTTCCCTCGCGGATTTTTCACCCCGAAATGAATTGCCTAATAAAAATGCATCACCTCCCAAGCAAATTTGATCAAAAACCGAACGGGAGCAAAAAAAAATGCGCATGCATCCCGATTTTATGTTTCCCGTAAAATATATCCAATTTTTGGTAAACAAGAATTTCAAATTTTCGCATCTTCTTCTCCTCTTCGTGCAGAATAAATTTATGGCTCCTTCTTGTACTTTTTCCCGGATCCGTTTGATGGTCGGAGCCGAGTAAATTACAGGACCCAATTCGTTTCCTTCCCGTGCACCGGAACAAGGCAGGGCATTCCGGCTGGAATAAGAAAACCCTCCACACAAAAGTAAATTACACTTAAAACTGTTAATTTCCTCCGGGCGGTGGTGCACTCCTTTACATTGTAGTCCTTCGGTGTGTTTATGCCAAAGCTCCCCGAGACAGTGACAAAGGCACACACACAAAGGGCGAAGAAATATATACGATTTCGCCCATCCTTTTCGTGATTAATTCACACATTAATATAAATTGGGGAAAATCCAACGGAGTGTCTTTCAGTTTCTTGGTGAGAGACGGATATCCACTTTGTTCCATCTAATTAACTTAATATATGCAGGCGCATTCATTCCGACAATACGTCACTGCTCAACAATGTATCAACTCCGTACAAACTGTGACATTCAAGTCAATTGTCTTAGACGAACGAAATACTATACATGGAAATTTGCTATTATTCAGTGCCGCAATTATTTATGCAAAATTAATGCAATCTAATCTCTCTCTCTCGGTGTGTGCACTCGCAAGACTCAATTTATCAGCAGAACTTTAAATATATTCATAGCGTTACGTCATTATGAAATATTCATACAAAACTGTCACTCAAAGTTCATTCGAAAAGAATCACATCAGTTTTTGTAACTTGAAGAAACTTTAGGAAATTTAGTTGTCCTTTTTTCAATCTGCAAATACTTGGTATTTTTAGTTTTTGTTGTATTAATTTTAACGCTAATTAGTAACACACCCATACCTCGCTAGATAAGTTCCACGAAACTTGGCCGCAAAGCGAAAAGCCGTATAAGGAATCAATTATTGCGCTTGCGCAAGATTGGCAATACGTAGATATATAGCCATTGAAAAAAAGTTTTTTTGCCGTTATAGAGAAACATTTTAGGCCGTAAATCGAAAACGTGCCGTTATAGCGAAATGCCGTATAAAGAGCGACCGTATAGCGAGGTATGGGTGTATTAAAGTTTCAGGAGTTTTGTACAATCAATAGAAATAAAGATTTTGTCTTGTTTAAGATATATTATTAAGGTAAATCAATGGAGAAATCCTAAGTAAGTAATGATTAATAGTTATTGGAAAAACTGAGTAGGTGTGAATGGAAATGTTTAGTGTCGTGGGAGTGTCGAAACATCAGCTGTGCATTAGCAATATATTTATTGTTAATAATTGTTTCTCTCTTTTTTTTTTAGTATCGAGAGATTTCAAAAAGGAATAATACAAAGAAAAGGAAGGAATACGAGAGTGGTACGTGCATGTGCAGAGTGCAGCAGGTTGAGAAACGAGTCGCGAAAAGAATCGCGCGTTCCTCGGTGCCCTTGAAACGTGCCGCAGTAACACATCATCATCGAGTTCTTTGTTTGGTTAAAACAACTCTGCAGCAGCTGTCCGGCTGCTGCCCGCTGCCTGCCTGCAGGCCGACCTCTTCGCCATATTTTTTCCAACTTAACTCCGTGTATAGTTCTTCGTTTTTTTCTTGCCTCTCCTTCTCCTGCCTTCTAATTCATTCTATCCGGTAATCTTTCCTTCACTAGACATCTCACCGTTCACATTTTCAGCCGTGCCTTAAAATTATAGACCGAACTTGGGACAGGTTTCCGGAGATGAGCATTCAACCTCCTCCCCATCTCTGCGCAATATTTATTAAGAAAAAGACGGGAGATTTCGTAGTATTTCTGTTAATTCATAAACTTTTTCAAAGAGAGATGTGAAGTTTTTGGCGGATTTCGCTAATTATATTGTGAAGTAATTCAGGCGGAATAATGTCGAGGGCGTCACAAACAGCCGCACAGCAGGAGGATGCGGTCCATCGAAGGGCGGCGGCGGGACGGGAGAACAACAGCCCATCCTCCTTACCATCAATTATTCAAATTTAATATCTCAGCAATGTTGAGCGCATGCAAAGCTCCCCTAACATTCCCCACTAGACGCAACACAGCAATGCCAAAATAGAATTGTGCAAAATATCATTAGAATACCATCAAACCAATAATGTCAAGAATTATTGAATTAGCATTGTGCACATGACACGTACCTCATGCTTATCGAATAGTCAATAGTCGTATAATGTTCACATTTTTCATCTAATATTACAATTCATTTGAGATTATTATAAGTAAACAGTACATCAAAATAAATAGTTTAATTAGTAAAGAATAAGCTTTAGATTTTAATGAATTCTTAACAAATGTTTTGCTACATTACTAAATCATTTTCATAGTTGAGTGACAGAACATATTGGTAATTAAATTGGACTTTAAAGGTAACAAAGTAAACGAAATATTATAAAGATAAGACAATAGTGCAATAAATCAAGATTGCGGCAATGAACAAAAAAAAAAGTGAAGGAGTGCGGCAATGCATCATTGTTGGCATTGGAAGAATGATAGGACTTCTTCGGTTACTGCTTTCTCTGAGCGATTCACCTTATTTATTTATGTTTCAGCCTCGCAGCATTTATAAGCATAATAATGATAGCCATTATGATTGGCATTAAAAAGAAATGATTTAACGACTTAATCAGGTAGCGCGATTCGAGGAAATGTGAGAGTGAAGAGGAGAGGAGGAAGGTTCGCTGCGCGTCGACCGTAAAACCATAACGACCTATTTATCATAAAATTCAATTTGTTGCAGCTTAGATGCAATTTAACTTCGTTTTCATCTTGTTTGGATGCAGTAGTGAGGTTTCCGATGCTATTTCACTTCTCGATGCGATTAAGTCCTTAAGTGAGGGACACGCACGTGTTTGCCCCATCATCTCGGTGTCACGCACACAAGTCATTAGACGTAAGGAGTTGATGGACGTTCGATAAGGGTGGGATTCTAACAAGTGTCCAAACCGAACGGCTTACAGGGAAAAAGTACAATAATTATTATAATATCATTCGTTGTTCATCTACGACTGCATCAATCAACTGCGTTGAATATTCGGGATCCGTTGCATCATCAATCAATTATGAGATGAAATTCATCTCGACCCAAAACATTCATAAATCAAAATAATGAGAGATAAGCTGAATCAAATCTTAAAACTTACGTCAATATCATCAAATCTATTAACGGTGTATAGCAGATGCACACTCATTTACCTTATTGGATTATTTTTCTAAGAAAAAAAAACTGCCTTAAAATGATTCCATTGACTCCGATTATTCAGTAGAACTTGGTAATGAATTCAGTAAATGATCTGCACCAGGTGTACGATTCTCACATAATCACAATCTTGCATCGAGTGTAGTTAAAACTGAGAATCTGATATCGCTTAATATATTATAGATACGTCTTTGAGACTAAGTAAATCTTTATGTAACATGAATCTGGAAAAACCAGTTTTTCTTCTAACTATTCCATTATAAGAACAGTTGTAAGTCTATAAGATAAATCCCGAATTCGCTATTCCTTATTTTCAATATTTCATTGTCGCCTCTCGAGCAATAAATTTCGTTCCCTCTGTTCTTAATTCATCTCTGTTCGCGATGGCCCACAAAAAGTTCCACAATCCTGGCACGGTTCCAACGTATCATATTTGCACTCATTACAGCAAGTCACACGTTACAAACTACTCAGAGCGTCTAAGAACTTCAAAAAAAAAATAGAGAAAAGATTTCGTTCTGTTTTTCGCTTCAATTTCTATAGGTCTTTCTTTTCTTACTTTACACGTCATTTTAACTAATGGTAATGTTAACAATAGACTTTGTGTATTTCTTTGACAAAAACCTATGTATGTAATAATGATTATAGTTATAATAAACTTTGATGTTATTTAATATGTATCAAAAAAAACTGAGTTTGTGCGTTGAAGGAAGGTAGTAGAGCAGCTTTGTAGAAAGCGTGTTCAGCCTAGCTGCACGGTTAAAAAAGGTAAGATTAGTCACATCAAAATGAGAGAGAGAGAGAAAAAGAGAAGAAAGAAACGAACACACACAAGGCATGTAAAACAAAAGAAAAATCTGGTTCTCTTCAGACTGGCAAAACTGTTGTTCTCTTTTTTCGTGCCGTATAATATGTGCCCTGGACTGTGGAGCATCTCATACATAATTCTCCGATATCTCTACCTGGGAGCTCCGGGAAAGAACGGCGATGGGATGGCATGGGATGGGAGAAGAACCGCCGTGACCTTTTGCATCAAATTAATTGCGTGCTATAATCGCATATATGTTGATGGTAATATCGGTTGAATGCACTTGCAATGGTGGAGGGTTTTGCTGGAGCAGTTGAGGCGTAGGAATGAATAAAGCAATGCGTGATGTTGGCGCGTGATGCAATCTGCGTAACACGGGAATGAAATATTGAGTGAGGACTGAGCATTGTGGGTGTTCCATTTGTATGCACTTATGGAATTCAATTTGTCCAATCCTAAACTATACGCATTTTCCTTGCTCGTTTTGCTACGTGGCACCCTCCTGCTCCGAGCACACCAACTTGGCCTCTATCGAATCATTTGATACGTCCCTTTCGCAGAGAACGGGGCCTTCTCACCACTGGAATACAGATGACAGCTGGAGAGGATTACGATTCACACAATTTCATTAAAGATATTCTCTTAACCGCACCATCTTTTGATAGTAAAACATAATTAAATTCGGCAAGCTCGTAAAAGAACCTCCATCATCCCACCAAAGTTACTTAATGCTATACCTTCTTATTAATACTTTAATCAATATTTGTCAACACTGTTGTAGTAAGTGGATATGAAAAGAGGAAAACTTTGCGACAAAGATATTCTCTCAACATTCACACATCTTGCTGAATGCCCAAATGTCGCTTTTTAATGCCGGAAAGAAAAGAAGAAACGAGCCCATAAAAATGAATAGGTTTTCTTTTCGAATTGCCGTTGGAACACTTTGAATTGCTTCCTCTTCCGGTGAGTTCTTTGAAAAGGTAAACAGCAAATTATGCACTTGGAAACAGCTGATGCGAAGACGTTCGAAAATGTGCCAGTCGATCCACGATTTATAGCAATTCCCATGGTAATCTACACCCCCATCGGCTTCGCACACGACACAAATATTCACATTTTTTCCATTTCTCAAATTCAATCCAACAATGTAAAATGAAAACATACATATTCCGTTTTTTTCTTTCTTTCAAAACGACATTACATAAACGTTCCGTTTTCGTCTCGCAGAGGATGTAATGAAATAGCGGCGAAACAAGGCGAATTAGAATAAAATTGCAATTTCCTTTCGCCTCCGGCGATGCTAATAAATTAATCGACGGCCATTAAAGACACCGCAGTAGGAAAACAAAAAGAGCACTGTTAACGTATAATTTCCATGTATAATGAATACTATTTTATTTAGAATATAGATTTATAGTTAAATAAGTGAATTATTCAAATTTCGCTGTGCGAAATTATAAGGACCAATTATTATTATTGCTATTAAAATGACAAGGATCATAAAATATATTATCAGATCTTAAACACAATCGTTCAAATGTATCAGTTATGGTAGTGTAGTCTGTTATATAAGTCTTTCAAGTATACAGTGGTCATTTCAAGAACAAATAGAGATTCAGATGTTATTAAGAAATACTAATACAATTATTAGTACACCCATAGAACTAGAAACTTGGCCGCAAAGCGAAAAGCCGTATAAGGAATCAATTATTGCGCTTGCGCAAGATTGGCAACATGTAGATATATCGACATGGTAAAAAAAGTTATTTTTGCCGTTATAGCGAAACATTTCAGGCCGTAAATCGAAAACGTTCCTTAATTGAAGAGGGCCGTTGTAGCGAAATGCCGTATAAAGAGCGGCAGTGTATTTAAATACAAAAATTCTCATACATGTACGTTTTGTTGAATTTGAAGAACATTAAATATAATTATATGTGTAAAATTTAACTATGGAAAAGTTGTCAATGATTACTATATACTTGTTGTTTGAAACAAGTTAGATAAATGTTATATAAGATCACTGGATTAATGAATGAATGCAAACTTCAATTTCCTGTGATTTCCTTAATCAGTTTGCAGATTAATTTATCTGCGCAATTTAGTACACATGAATTGAATCGTGATATGTCATTCCATTAGAGAAACTTATACCATCCAGATTCTAGGAGTTACTTAACTTCGGGCGATGCGATGCGACCCTTTTATCCGAAAATCCCGGGTGACTTGTATAATTCAATTTAATCCCGAAATCGGGGGAATATGAAATCTGAAAGGTATTCGAAATGTGTGCAGCGAAGACATAACAATTCTTGTGAATTTACTTGAAAGAGTAAGTTTGCTCGAATTTTCCTCCCTTACGAAATTGGCGAGTGTTGACTTTATGCTCCATTAAATTGGATTACCCATGCAGGTGGACCATTAGTAAACACACACTAATGGCTTAACAATATATTCACTCCAGATCTTCGCCGCATTATTGATATTGATTCATCCTTACTGCTGCACTAACTGCATTAACACATGCACTTCGAGAGACGTGAAAATTCACCGTTACGCAACGCAAACTCGTCCACGTAACCGATAATTGCCGTTGATCCTTTTATCCGTATCCATCATCATCCTTCGATTTTCCAGGATTTGCACCTTTCGGTGGCGGTTCGCATCATCCATCCTTGCTGCCCCGATGCGGGCCAATCATTCAACTCAGCCGCAGATTCATTTATAATTAATTGATCGTTCCATCTGAATATTCCCGTAATTAGCTCACTGCGATCTGAACGCCGCCTTCACGGATCGCTAATTGACGGCCGGAAAAATACAAACACTACAGACTTATTATAAAGTGAAATTAATTCCTTCGGCGCACCCCCCAATAGAATTAAAGCAACCAGTAAATCGTTAAATAATTAGTATATTTAACAAGAAGTAGTTACGATAACATCGCACAAAGTACATACATCATTTTTAAATAAATTAGGTTCCTAATTATCATATTATGATTGAATAACGTTTCTTGTTTTACTGTTGACGTATTTAAGAGTAAGAGACCAAAACTTTGAAATTTGTTAAGACTGTTTAACAAAAACATCTCACATTTTATATTAAAGGAAACGATTTTCATATACATAATATGTACACACCTTCATGGTACCACCTCTCATTTGGTAAATGTTCACCTAAGGTCAAAACCGATTGGAAACACTAGAAATGATCATACAGGAAATATTACGCTTTCAGTTTTGCGACTAACCATATTAGTTTACCAACAATTATGTAATTATCGTTGCATCGGACACATGTAAAACTGCGAACTGTAATGTTTCAAATCACAACAGTACGGATCGAGTTTAGCATATGAATTACGCAACGAATCGAAGCGGCGATTACGAATTATAATAAAACTACAGTTTCCCGAGTTTGCTGCGAGCGTTAATAAATATTAATCGCATAACTATTAAGTATCCAAGTGCAATGAGAGCAAATGAATCGGATTCGTGTCCAGTTTTTTTCACTGTACGTTAGCATTTAGATGCAGGAAATGGGGGTAATGTAAATGTATTCAATTTGCGACTGCTCAGTTTTGCGACAGGAATGTTTTGCCATTCCTAATAAGTGCAGCAACTTGTCGCAATTATATGCATGTAATACCTGCGGATATTTATTGCTTTATTTCCTGAGGGAAAGAGTTGGGAAATTCTTTAATACAACATTATCACTGTTTCATCTGAATAAGATATAAATCAAAGCTCATTTGTTATATAACTATTTCTAGAATTCAATTAAGATGAAAAATGTATAGTTATAGTTGAATTGAAATTAGACAAGTTACGACATAACTATTTGCAACGACCCATCCAAGAGTCAAATTCAGTGCATCCAATTTGGTTGCGGTTTCTGGGGGTTCATTCCCCTTTCGGTCTTCGAGAGAGAACTTGCTCGAAACTTGGGAATTTCCCAAATGGCTGCGCCGCCATTGGTTGGCGAAGACGGGCACATAAACATTCAATCATAGGTATTTCGAAAATTGGGACTGTAATTACCCGTAGCAGCTCATGCTAACCACTAATCCGTCTTTATGGATGGGTTAGGTCACGAGGGAGGGAAGGATCATTGACGGCAATATATCACGCATGAGAATAATATTTGATTTTACGCACATTTTCGACGAAGTCGCAATGTTATAGCGTGCAACTTCATTTCAAACTCATTAAAAACAGAGTGCAGTTAATTGTAATTTGGGGTAATAGCATGTTAAAAGTGTCTTGGCGTAGTCATGTGCAAGATCTGAAACTAATTCGAAATAGAGTCAGGAAAGTGTATTTGTAACTTTGATTAATTTTTCTGATTTTCAAGTCCTAAATCTTATTAGAACATACTAAAAAATGAATATAAATCTACATATAAAACGTAGTTTTACGTAAGACGAATAACCCGGTCTATAATCTTTCCAATAACCTCTTTCGTTCAAAAACAAACATTATTCCTTTCCTCGATAAGTACCTCTCCCATTCTCTTAATATTATGTCCAAAGATACTTATGTAATTCTGAATTCCTAATTATTCAAATTGTCCGCAAAACAAATAAATACATAATTCAAACAAATTCAAAATATTCAATTATATTTCTGAGATTCGTCTACTATTGATAAAATACGAAGCAAATGTATGAAATGATCGCGTTTTGAAATGTCCGAAATGGATCTTAAAAGGAATACGGATGATATTATATATTGAAAGTATAGAGTGCTGTGATAATGGAAGAAGAGTAATGGTGCAGCATTAACGGTACATTTTGATGATTTAGTGGAGGAACGGCCGGGATATACATTATCTATTTAAAAACTACTACAAGAAAGGATTTGAAATATGGCGGTACAGTTTCGAGAAATAACTTACAAATTACAGAAATATCCTGGAACAAATGGATTCCATAAAATATAGTCGGCCCGTCGTAAAAAGTGAATGCGAAAATTTCGCTTTTCCCATTTCCGTTAGTTTCCCATATTCCTCCGCTCCCTCACCCTCACCCTGTGTATATAATTTCTTTTTTCTTTTTTCCATTACGAACGGTCGTAAATGAAAAAAAAAGTAATGCAGTGTGCTTTGGAGATAAGTCCTTTTTTCATCCCGTTTCAGGACTATTCTGTATTTAATAGGGATTATTATAAACTGCGGAAGACTGTGTGTCAGATGTGAAGGGATGGGAACATCGTAAAGTGCAACCGTACGCAATCACACAGCTGATCCTTGCAGCCTTCCCATGAAATCGATACCTTCCGGTCTGGCGTTTCCGGCGCGCAAAAGCCTAACAGGGCTCCCCCGAATGCGGCTTTCGACCACCGCCGAATAATTCAAACCTAATTTTATGATTGTATTTCAATTCGAAAATCGGTATTTCCTTCGATAGAAGAAGAGAACGACGCTCGAATTACCGTTGTTAAATAATCGCATCAAATAACATCATTACTTCCGAAATTGGTACGTTTCGTTCTTCGTAATTGATTTGGATTCCATTTTATGGTCGGCGCTTTGTTCAATTCTTCCTGCGGAGCGAGATTGAAATAATTTCACATCCATACGGATATGTGTGTGTGAAGTGATTGATTTCGGTCGAAACCAATGCAAATAGCTGACGTAAAAATGCACATCCGCCCCTGTAAATATTTAATTAAACGCAAAAAGCTTCGTGCATTTGCAGATTTGATGAATGCGCCGTGGGGGCTTCCATTAGATTAAATTAACTATTTCATAACAACCTTCCAAAACGATGAACTTGCAATTATTATACGACAATTTGAAAATAGTACGAATTAAAAGTTAATTAAATATACAAATTGGTATTTAAGTATCAAGATGTTATTACAATTTACTAATGATCCTAATGCTAAATTATGTTGTTTCAAGACACAAATTTAATTCGCCTTAGAAATCGAAATGTATATATTCCAAGTTCAACTTGAAGTGCCAATTAATGCAGTTCGTTTAATAAATCAATGATTTTATAAATCAAGGTCACCACTTGCCGATTGCTGAGCTCCACGAAATTAGTAGTAAATAGTGCTTAACGCAGTCCTTGCTATCTACATTTAAACCAGTATTTGATTTAGTTCTTTGCACAGTTCATTAAACCGAAAACCTTGTAACAATTATACATTTATTACATTTCAATGAAACAAATAATTAATCCATGAGGCTTTTCCTATATCCTGTATCCTATAATTATTTATTTAATAATTTATTTAGTTTTTTTGTGCAAAACCTCAAAAAAAAAACGTTTGTAATTATAGTAATAATGTTTTCAAGTAAATTAATTCGCAAAAAGTAACTTTAAACATTGAAGATAACATTGTAATTATAATGTAACTACTTTGTAACTGTAAATTTTTTAGAAGTAACACGAAAACCGTATTTTGCATAAAGATCCTTGAATGAAATGGATGGTAATTTGCATGGGCAAGACATCGATGCTTAACTTTTCGCACGTAATTACAGTTATCTTGAAGGTTCGTAAAACAAAACGAGTCCAACTGATTCGTTTATAGTTTCATCCTTCGAGGAGGCAGCAACCACCGGTCTACATAAGAATCAATTTGTAATGCATTCCCAGAACGAGAAAAATGCCGTGTAATTCGTCCGCGCACGAAAGCACTTCTCTTCTCTGCATGTATTTTCCTTCTCTCGATTTTCTTTTCTCATTTTCCATCCTACCACCACCACGAGATTTACATAACTAACGCTATGCAGTCGCACGTCAGTGAAAACTCACAATGAGCAATTAATGGAATCTTGGATCTTTGACCTACTGGAATGATAACTATTTCGAAGATTTGCAACACTTCATATTTACGACGATTTGCATAAATAAATATTCATGCGAGTAATTTTTAATTTGCCCAAAACGACGGCCGTAATTCATCCCCGCGCATATAAAGATGTTAAAATGCAGATCTTAATCTCTCCAAGATCTTATTATAGAGATGCAATTTCAGTAACGGTTTGCAGAACCACTCTTTCGCAACCGTTGCTCTTGTTTTTTTTTATGCCCTAACCTAATATTTTTTGCTATCATTCATCTCCCTATTGTTATCAATACTTATATATTTCGCAGTGACCGTAAATAAGTTCTAATCGTGTCACACTCACGGTCCCCGATGACCGCAAAGCGCGGTAACCAATACAAAGGTCGATTAAGTCAACATAATGGCAATTCATATTATTACCACTCCATTAAAACATTGTAGAATTAATAGACTGAATCGTTACAGCTGCGCTCTTTTTGTCCCGCTTTGTGTCACCATCATGCACACATAACTTCTTTATTTTCTTCAATTTACAGTTTCATCCATGTATTTTTTTTCTCTCGTGTTCGATTCGTTCGTTTTCATTCGCGAATAGAGGATACGAGGGGCCAGGTCAAATAGGTCAAACATTTGTGCTCAGCCCACACATTAAAAACTCATTTGGCGTCCATTCAAATTATTACTATATTTATTACATATATACATCTGATAATAATACATTTCCATCACCAATTTCGGCACACACACACACACGAAAAAAAAGAGACACGAACAATCCACTTATCAGAGCCAGACCTAATTACCTATGGAGAATTTATTTTTGTACCTTCAACGAAATTAAATTTCAGGGAAAATCTCTGACCTAAATGTAATATAAAAGGTATAATTCTGTACATATTATAGATATCAAATTTGACAGCGAATTACAGCCTAACGGCTCAAGACACAGCAATAAATGAATATGCAATACATTCTCTAACTATCCTAGTTTCATAAACATCTTTCATATCATTTCTATCTATTATAGTTTTTGAGAAAATCGCAAAAATGTGAAGACACTGGTTTTTCGCATGTTAATTTTTCGTTTCTTCAATTTTGACAGCGAATTGCAGCCAAACGGCTCAAGGCACAGCAATAAATGAATAATCGTTGCATTCCTCAACTATCCTAGTTTTATAAACATCTTTCATATCATTTCTATCTATTATAGTTTTCGAGAAAATCTCAAAAATGTGAAGACACTTCTTTTTCGCATGTTAATTTTTCGTTTCTTCAACTTTGACAGCGTATTGTGTTGAGGACCACTCAGTTAACGTATGGAAATGGCAAAAGCAGACGCAATATTTTAGATCTAGTTTGCGCAGAATGGATGGGACTCCTTTCAACACTTTAGGATCATGGTGCAAAATGAGTTCTTCGCAGAATGTTTTCGCTTATATTTACGTTCCGTAATGCAATCTATACAAGCATTTAAACAGCTCGCATTAAATACAATTTATCGAGCAATATACGTCGTGTAGCCCGCTTTTATCCCCTTCCGACGGTAAATCAAGATCTGCGAGAGATTTTATAAAGTTTAATTACCTAATCTTGGGGTGAGCGAACCAAACCCATTAGTGTACATGACATAATAAAATATACAGTTTATTAGTTTTTGTATACAATACAGTTTACATCCAAAAATATAAGTAAATTTTTAAAATAGCAACATTCAGAAATATTTAAAATACAATTATACCAAATATTATTCATTATAAAACAAAGTGTAAATTAAAGATTAGGCTAAATGTTAGCAGAATGTCAGTTCGTGATGCAAAACGTAAGTGAATGTGAAAATGTTGCGCAGGTTATAGATCCGAAAATGCTACAATGCTCACGCCGAAATAACATTTACATTGACCGGCACCGTTTAAAATTAGAAAACCTTAAAATTACATTACTTTATGTCCGTACGACTTCCAAGAACTTTTATCCCATAAACTCAAAGAATTGAGTATCGTTTACGTGACTGTCCGCATGGAGTCCCTCCCCCCACTTCAGCCAATGTTTTTTCTTTTCAAATAATCTCATGTGTGTTTCTGGAATTTCATTGCTCGTGAGACATTGACACAATTAGTAATTATTTGGACCAAGCGCACGAATTCCCGGAACTCCAAAATTACAGTACACCGAAATGGAAGGTCAACCGAATTGATGAATTGTATCAACGTATTTCAACTCCAAGGCACGCAACGAAATGTGTAATTATATTTGGAAAAAACCAACATATATGGTTTCCTTCATACGGTCTTATATAAGTACACTTCTGGCAAAATTTGCTTAGCTAATAATGAGCGCGTTGCGCAATTCGATATCCGTTCCAAATGCTCTGCAATATCATTGTGTCGAACTTGTAATTAACGGAAAGTTGCGAAAATGTTGGATTCGGCTTTCTAAACTTGCAGTTTATTTGTGCAGCGTGTGTGTCATTCAATTTATAGTTGAGGAAACTGACCAACTTTGCTGCGGGTGGAAAAAAATAGCGACGAAAAGAAACCACCATGAACAATTTATAACGATGGTAATTGTGTGAAATAACAAACGAAATAGTTAAAATTATACGAGCGGCAGTAAAGACACGGTCGTGCGTCTGCTGACCCTCCGTTTGCGATAAATCCATTTATCTTGAGCGGAGAGCAAAGAGGAATAGAGGAATAACAGAAGTGTACAGCGAGCAATAAAAGTTCTATGAACAACAGAAGAACCCACAATTCCTCATTACGAGATATGAAGGCTGAGCAACTTATTAGCATATGCTAATTCGTGAAAGCCGAGTACAAAACCGACTATTATTGATTCAATTGATATGGGAGGGTTCTCTATAATTAACATTAAAGAGAATCAATGTCATTGACACTTAATCTCAATTATAATTGATATTCATCCCATGCTTAATTAATGCAATCGGGTTATTATAATTATTAGGTATGCTGATATCATCAACAAATACCCTCAAAAGTTAAAAAAAAGTTCATTAAAACAGAATTACAGTAAGCTAGGAAGTTTAATATAATTTTTATAACAAAGCTGCATATAATATTTATAACATTACTTTATAAATGTTTGCATTAAAACGCTCAAAAGTTTTTACAATTTTGATGATCAAATCTACAAGCGGCAGAATTGTTATGTATTACCGATATTGTTTATATCATTCCTTATTATTGTATTGATTATTATAAGTACGTTCTCCTTAAGGACGTACATTTCCATTTAGGAAGATTCCATACCCTAATCACTATCTTAATCTAGTCGACCATTCATGTAGTGATAAGACTAAAGACCTTTTGGCATCCTTTTGTGACTATTTTGACCACTACCCAATATTAGGATAAGAAATGCACATATCATTGGGCGATTTTCTACCCTCAGGGCAAACCCATCCCATACTCCCACTGCTATTAGTTAGTATAAAATAAGATGTTAATGTAATATCAAGTGTACAATGCCAGAAGAGCTAAAGCTCATATACCGAGCAACCCCAACATTATGTACCTATTTTGATATGTTAACTAAATAAATAAAGTCTAAAATTCAAAATTCAATAATATCAAGTCAGTCTTTGATAGTCTTTGATTAGCCTTAGCTAGGGGAGCAACTAGCAACTTCAGCGAAGAATGTAACTCTTAGTTAATAAAACAGGAGATCAACACTTATATAGTTGACTCTATAAAAACAATCAACTGTTCTCAAAAACTTCACAACATTTTTCAAGATATAAGCAAATATGTAAAGAAATTTCGAAATTTACAAATATGTTGTTGTTGTCAAGTTGGACAATATATCTAAATAGCAACCAATATACAACTATAGAACATTAATTTAGTTTCTCAATTATAAAGTTTTCGGCTATACTTTTTTGTTTGAAACTTAAAAAACATTTATTGTCTAAACAAAAATCTATAGGAACTTCTACACCAGCATGAACGTTTCCAAGTGTGAACAAAAGTACTGTAAAAGTAAATCAACTTTCAACAGTAATCTTGAAAAAAGGATCTAAGCAACTTTTTTATATGTATAATGATTAGTATTAATATATGTTAATTAAGTCAATTACGTTCACGATTACGTTTGAACTGGAATTTGAATAAGTTTTAAGTAATCCTGTGGATAGTGCAGAGAAATGCAATACATCTCGGCTATTATGTTGTTTGACTTGCAACAATATAATCCAGGTAGAAAAAAGCAACAAGTCGATTAATTCGCTTACCCAACAACAGCAGCAGGCGAACACCGCATGCAGATGAATGGATAATTAGCATCGAACTTACCTGGAACAAAAACGAAATGGAAATGAACATTTGCATCGGTCGATTAAATCAATTACAGAGAGCAAGGAAGATGAAGAAGAAAAAAAAACATGCACGACGACTACATGACTTTGAGCGACGTATGATAATCCCAGCGCTTGTCATTCATCAAGTTATTAGGTCATTATTCAAAATAGATGTGGATTTCAAGTGGTCTCAGTCTCAGTGTCTTAATGGTGCCTCCTCTCTAAACCTTATTCTCAGCAGCCCACATTTCGCTTTTTTTTTCCTTCGTATTATTTGCGCACGGTTTTAGCATAATTACATACCCGTAATCCCACTTGAAAATTGCAACAAAAGAGATTTTAAATCGCTTCGGAATACCGATTAAATTGATAATGGACCGTCGTATGTCAGTACATACATATTTATGTGATAGGAGCCGTTAAAATATGATACATGCACGGTAATTCTATAATGCACTAAATCATGTAATTGCATCGAGACGTGAATAATTCTAGATCAACGGCTAATATCTGTTACATTGCATTCATATCAATTGCACCGCTTCTTATGGAAATCTCGATACAACACATTCCTTCAACCTTGAAAGACAAAAATAGCAGTGAATAAAATATGAAGAAAAAATATCACATAATTACTTTTTAACCGAAAACGTAACCGGTAATTATTTCTCCATTAAGTTCCGCTGCATATTACATAATTTAAGAACAATTAAGATTACATAATTCCACTCGTTCTTGGAATATTAATATTACAAAATATTCAAATGAATCTAATTCATACGGTGCAATTCCTGCAAAAGCAAATCGAATACATCAATAGTGAAACGAAAATCAATTACGTTACGAATTGAGCAGCGGCGTTATTGTGAATCGGCGTAAACTGAGATCCAGTGGTAATAACCTCATTACATTACTCTATTTGAAACTGAAACAGCAAATGGTATTTGCGATATGATGGTCTTAAAACTGTTTTAAATTATAAAATCGTATACGGATCGACTGTTTGAATCCACATTGTCAAATTGCGGTGGATGAAATACATGGGAAAGTTGGTGGCAGCAACAAATCATTCGGTAAAAAAAACTGGAGATGGACGTGGAGCGTTGCTGTACAACTTTCGGCTAATTCCCTTCCGTTGTCGAACTTTGAAAGATTAATAGGAAACGGTCATCCCTTTCTCTGCTTTCTTCGGCCATTTCTCCTTGTATCAATTTAATAAATTGTGATCGTCGAATAATTGCGCAAGGTTTCCATTTCTTATCGATCCTAGGCAATGTGCCAGGATGGACTTTAACGGATGCCGGGATAATTACGACAATATTTCGCCACGCGACGAAACTACACGAAAAGCGAGACACTGATCCGCAATCGATAACAACTTTTGACAAACGACATTCCAAATTGAATACAACTTTGTTCATGAAACTGATAAAGTTGCAATGCAATTGACTATAGTTTAAGTAACTTTACGTGTGCTTTGGAAACAGCAATGTTTTAATAAATTATTTATTTTTTGGGGTCGTGATTAGATTGGAATGATACGTCTAGTTATTAGTATCCTTCTGCGTGTACGATAATCGACTTGGCGTGATGGAAATTCGTTCCTTCAATATATTTATTTTTTTTCTCTCCCCATTGTAGTCCCTACACAAAAGTAGCACATATTTAATTTGCTTTCGTTTTTCGTTTCTAATCAGTCACTAATTACTTTTCTATTACGGGGAACCTACAATTTACCTTCTTCAGTATTATCTACTCGAGTAATGACCGAAAGGAAAAGAAAACACAACATAAATGGAACGGTATAATTTCCTGATTAATGAATGTAATACTTTTTGCAATTTGCCTAATTAAAGTAATCATTTGCGCACGAATAGTCATGATTAGGTTAATACACGATGAATGTTTTGCAAATTGTTCATAGAAATGGTAAACAATTATCTATATGGAAAGGAAATCGAAACTTCTTATTTCAAATATAGTTTTTCAATACTCAGTTTAACGTGTTCTTTGGTAAAAAGCTCAAATTACATAGATTTCTCCTCAACCAAATGGTTTTCTATTGATATTGATTCAAGCTGTGAGATGAAAAACGGGTTGGGAATTTAATTACGTCGTTGTTGATATTTGCTCCTGCTGATTTGGCATAGCAATGACAACAAATTCGATTGAATATCGAATTCACTATTTGCGTTCACGGACTACTTGGATCCCCCGCTGACTCTGGGATTACACGGTTCGAGCAAATATTTGGCACGTGATGGTAAATAGAAAATTTTCTCTTTAATTTCCAACTAACACCTCTAAGCTTGCCGTGGTATTACATTTCGCCGATTTCCCAATCAATCCCAGCACACAGAATTACTAAAAAAACACGTCCAACTACCAACAAATCAACATACTGAAATCAATTAGTAGATAATTAATCAAATTGACACGAGGACAAATTAATTACATTTCCAATTCACTTCGAAAAGAAGCGAATATTTTAATATTAAAACAATGATATTTTTGTCTAAATTCCTATAATATCAATGATTTTACAATTACTCAAAATTGTAAAATTAGTAGCAATACTTCAGCAGACGCATTTATTGTATTAAGAAGAAAGCAAAATGGATAATCAAGTTTTTGCCAATAAATACGTAAAAAGAAAGCAAAAGAAATTATATTTTACTTAATGCATGAATTTTTCAATATTATCATAGTATGCAAAAAATGGAAAATCGCCGTTAGAAATAATTGGTTTGAAAATTACAAATGCGGGAATGATTATGATAATGTGCAGTGTTGACGTTAAATTGATAAATTGTTCAATTGCAGTACACAATACAAGCTTTCTCATTGTCATCAAACATTCCTGCTTTTATTAATATTCATAGTAAACATTTCAATATGAATGCAACAAACTGGTTTTTGGTCAAGATAAACAAAAAAAATGTGTGAATGCAATACGTCGATTTCGATGAGTTATTGTAAATTTGCATGTCGAAAAATTATTTATATTCACCAAAAAAAAAACAACAACGATATAAATTAATGGGTTTTAGTGCATAAAATTTACATTTAATTTATGTTAAATTGTCTACGCTGACAATTATTGTAAATTATGTTGTCGCAAACATTTTAATTGGAAATTTAATTGGTATATTTTGACTTCTGGTTCATTTCGAATTATATTAGCTATATGAAAGAGAATTAACTAGTTGATGGAATCTTGACTAATCGAATTTATTATTTGATAATTTCATTACGTCATGTTATTTGGTAAATATCATAAACTTTGATTGTCTTTTTAGGAAGCTTCACGTACAGATTCAAGGAGATAACTAGATTAGAGTAATTTTTGTAATTGGTGAGGAGGAATGAGATGTTCGGTGGCTACGAGAGATACAAGCGAGGTATGCACTGCAGATGACAACTCATTTAGTTATGTACAAAGATGAAAAATTCGAGTCCGATGCAGGAATGAAATGAAGGCAAGATGTGCATGTGCATCATTGTAGGGTTCATCCTTAATCCGAAGAACTGGTTCTCTCGCAATGATGTACAATGTATCACGGAATAAAGAGGTGCTTAATGACCCTCCCGATTGCGCATCTCTCTCTCTCTCTCGGACTCTTTCGTTGTCTTTCCTGCTTTATTTATGATGCCAGTGTATCATGTTTTGTGATAAATTCGGTACGCGGTTTTGCACATGTCGTTTTCAATTTAGCAACAATGTTGCTCTTGATGGAGGACGTGTGCGAGTGCCTTACAACCTCCAACATATTATTATAATCACATCCGAGATCTCCGATCCTTGGATGCCTTCCAAGATACGACCGCCGCTTTTCAAGACACAATTGACATCAGATGTGCTGTGCAGCACGGTAAGTTTGCGTCTACAAATTTCACTTGCGTCCCAATCACGTACGTATCTCACTCCGAATTTCTTAGGAAACGAAAGACGTCCTCTTTCATTGACGTCAACAAACCGTTGAATCATATTTACCTATTTCCACCCTTTTATTACATCATTAATTAACATCTTCAATCAGTTATTTAACTTGATTTAGGTCATTATCCCCAAACTCTTGATTGAAGTATGGCTACTTCATAATTCAATCAAAGTTCCAGCTAAATTATGTTTGCATATGAGAAATATATAAAAAAGTTAATTGAAGTACTAACTAATCATATTTCTTTAATGCAAATCATATTTATCACAACTTGGGTTGAGCCATTTCTGACTATTACTTTTAATTTACCAGTAAGATCATTCGATTATATAGAAATTTAAAGATTTATTTAAAAATAAACTTTTTAAATAAACGAATTCAATTGAGAAATCTTCTTCAGATAATCTCCGTAGGTGGAATTCGTATTTTTTTTTTCTTTTCTTTCGTACGTCTTCACCGAGAGATGAAAGTGCGTTTGGAAAGTTGTGCGCAGAAAGTGTCTCCGCGAAAAAAATAAATAAAAGGGAGTTTAATTAAGCAAATAAGGTGGTGAAAAATGAAGATGCAGCACCAGTTTTAAGTTGCAACCCTTGACAATAGAAGGGAGAAGCGAAAAAACAACGTTCTTAATGGTTATGAAAGATAATGGTACACATTTCTGAAAGATCCTCGCGCATGCATTATCTGCGGTTTTCAGTTGAGATGTATGTTTTCACGTTCAATTTATCGCGGTAATTAGCGAAGGAGAAGAGATTTACGAGCTCGACATTATAATATGTGCGTTGGAAACCGTGCGTTCGTTCGGACAATGCTGGCCAACGTATTTTTAGATACATGTTCATTGAGTTCCAAGAAAACGTACCGGAAAGGCATTCGAATTAAATTAGATTTATACTAGAATTAAATTAGATTTATACTAAAATTATATTAGATTTATGTTATACAACGATAAATTTCATATTTGAAAGATTGATCCTGATCAAAATGCCGACATTCTAAATCTAGTAAGCCAAAATACGATACTGTCGGAATTACAGTTTTCGGCATTTTGGATACTGTCGGGATTACGGTATTCTAGATTTCGATACGTTCGGAATTATGGATTTCGATACTGTCGGGATTATGGTTTTAAAGATTTCGATATTCACTTTTTTTTTAGTAACAAATGTAATTTTAAATCTAAAAATAAGCAAAACGAGACTGATACGTACAGAATGCATAATACAATTATACAGACTTAATCCAAGGTTATAGCACTAACAATATTATTACTGCATTTCTAAACTAAACAAAGTGTAATGGCTCACATGCAACTGTTGTCTGAGTAAATATTAAACTTAAAGCCTTATATGTTTATGTGCACTAAATTATAATTAAGTTACTTGTTTATTATTATAATACATTCACATTACAATTGCAAACATTTTCTTCGTTTCCCATGAACTAAATTATTTGCATTAGTTATATCTCAACATTACGATGACTACTTTCGTGGCTACTCGATTCATATTTTCATTTCGCTACAGCAGATTCACTTTTCAAGTGTGGCAAGTGAAGCCTTTGGCCTTGACAGTGCGCTGCATCAAACATGAAAGGTGACCGCACGCCTTTGCATCATCAATTAATCATTTTCAACCCAAAAAAAAAGAACAAACCAAAACCGTTGTGATTTTGTACTTACAAACTTTTTAATGAACTATACAACAGTGTTTGCTTTTTTTTCAACAACTCTTAATATAACATAAATCAATTTAACTTATGTATATGTAATTTATATAAGTAATACGATCTCGCTCAAAGTTCCGACATTCGACTTCCCTTCAATCATTTTCCCGACGAACGAATTTCCGACATCTGTTATCCCGACTATATCGAATTCCGACATCCATTATCCCGACCATATTATATTCCCGACATCCATTATCATGACTACATCTAATTCCCGACAATCATTATCCCGACTGCAACGAATTCCCGACATCCATTATCCCGACTATATCAAAATATGAAATATTATTAATTAATTATTAAAGATATAAAAACATAACTTCAGTTTCATTTATAAATAATTGATTATTCAGCAATACTAGAAATTATGACGTTATAACATAAAACAGGTTGAAGATTATTATAAACAAATACAAGATTTACAACGATTGCAGTTCGCTTAGGTCATTAGCCTGTAGTGTTATGTACACTAGTTATTAGTAACTTTCTACTAAAGTATAAACTCATTCCAGGAACAAATTATCGTCAAATTATATGCACACAAAAACAAATCCGTTTTGCTTAAATTTCAATTCGAAGCACACCTATGGGCTAAAATAATTATTTACAAATTACACATAATGATTGCTTTCGCAAACTCCATTCGAAGTAAAAGAAAATCAAATAAGTAATAATAATAACAGGAAAAAAATGAAATACTTTCTGCCCAAAGTTTATTATTATGCTGTTAAACATTTTTTTTCATTTAATGAAGCAAATTCTTAATTAACATTTTATACATGTATTTACGATGTTTGGCTTATTCTTCAGCGGGATTTAAAATAATGAGTGTGCCTCTGGAGAGTACCTAATTAACTTTTTTTATGAATCTCGGGAGACAGAATTTCAATTACTTTTCCGAAATAACGGTACACGCATACTATACTTCCATTCCGCGCTATGTTCATGAACAGCAAAAAAAAACGAAACAAAATGCGGAGTAATATAAAAAATAAATAAATTTGCGAGGTTTCGAAAGCGCTCGTAAAACCGATGTTAAGTAGCTTTTAGGACACCGATGAAGCAAGGGAATATTCATATTAGTATACGAAATGGTGGATGGTGAATAGCGTAGGTGTGGCAGCGCTAATTACGGTGGGTTTTATTGTTGGGTTACAATCGTAATATCGGAAGTGGAACACACGTTGTAGAAACTTGGAGGTCGCTGAACCACGATGGCGTGTGTTCCGATTTGACAGTGCCAATCATATAAGCTTTTCACATTTATTTATCTACGAGGCTACTACTACTACTGCTGCTATAGAAAAGTTCTGCTGCATGGTCGAACAGTCGGTCGTTCAAATCTTTGTTCTTTCCATCTTCTTTCTTAATGTATTTCCTTCTTCGCTGCTACTGCTTTCTGTCTTTCAGCCCAGATTCCATCTTCCACTTTATCGTCACATCGCGCGCTCGGACACATTGCTGCTACGCTACACGATATTATTTCTGGCGACGCTCACACATCGCGACCCAAATATTTTCGCAATGTTCTCTCCATCAAATGGAAAAATACACTTCCACTCGCAAAAGAGTCAAATAAATTACGACATGCTATTTTTGAGTCTACTGAAAGTGTTTTTTATTTTTGTTGATTCTCTTCTTCCTAACCTACCGTAAGCAAAACTACAGTGAAATTTCAAATGTAATACGTTCAGTTTATATTCTGATGTTGTGTCCCAGGGATGGAATTTTGGACACAGGAATAAATGAATATGCGTTACATACCTCAACTATCCTAGTTTCATAAGCATGTTTTATATCATTTCTATCTATTATGGTTTACGAGAAAATCGCAAAAATGTGAAGACACTGCTTTTTCGCATGTTAATTTTTCGTTTCTTCAACTTTGACAGCGAATTGCAGCCAAACGGCTCTAGATACAGGAATAAATGAATATGCGTTACATTCCTCAACTATCCTAGTTTCATAAGCATCTTTTATATCAACACTATCTATTTTAGTTTTCGAGAAAATCGCAAAAATGTGAAGACACTGCTCTTTTTCGCATGTTAATTTTACGTTTCTTCAACTTTGACAACGAATTGCAGCCAAACGACTCTAGATACAGGAATAAATGAATATGCGCTACATTCCTCAACTATCCTAGTTTCATAAGCATTTTTGTATCAACTATATCTATTATAGTTTTCGAGAAAATCGCAAAAATGTGAAGACACTGCTTTTTCGCACGTTAATTTTTCGTTTCTTCAACTTTGACAGCGAATTGTAGCCAAACGACTCTAGATACAGGAATAAATGAGTATGCGTTACATTCCTCAACTATCCTAGTTTCATAAGCATGTTTTATATCATTTCTATCTATTATGGTTTTCGAGAAAATCGCTAAAATGTGAAGACACTGCTTTTTTTTGCATGTTAATTTTTCGTTTCTTCAACTTTGACAGCGAATTGTAGCCAAACGGCTCTAGATACAGGAATAAATGAGTATGCGTTACATTCTCTAACTATCCTAGTTTCATAAACATCTTTTATATCATTTCTATCTATTATGGTTTTCGAGAAAATCGCTAAAATGTGAAGTCGCTGCTTTTTCGCACGTTAATTTTTCGTTTCTTCAACTTTGACAGCGAATTGCAGCCAAACGGCTCTAGATAATAACAACAATATTAATAATAATAGTTGGACTGAATTATTTTACATTTTTGATACATTATTTTGTTAACAAATTACAAATCAAATATTGACGTTCGAAAAAAAACCTATCGTCAATAGCCATTTAGTAACAGTTGATTTTTGTTGATTAACATTATTGTTGTACAAATATCATCATTTGAATAAATACGAATTCATTTACGATCGTTAGGCCTTTTGGACCTAAATGGAAAAATGCAAATTGTTAAATATAATAAAATGGATTCGTTTTATACTCGAATTTTAATTATTGCCCGAAACAAGCGCGCTTAATCAAGTTAATGTTTGGAACACGTGTTGGTATTATTTTCAGAATTTATTTCATTACCATATGTTTATATGAACAAAAAAAAAACGTATCGATCGGGAATATTCGCGCTTCAACATCTAAAATTCTCTAAAATGTTTTGGGATTTTAATACTGTCAGGATTTCTATGAATCGGGATTATGGTTTTCGTATACTATCGAAATTATGGTTATTGTGATTTCAAATGTCGGGATTTTCGGGACCGATTAAAAAGTGACTAGCAAAATATCCATAATCCACTACAGATTAGTGAACGATGATGACGAATAAAACCTAATTAATAAAGTAGTTACACTTATTTCCATATTATTGCTAGCAACAATTAATTAAAGCTTGTATCTAATTAATTTTTGGACGGTCCACAAATCATATTCAATTAGCATGAATTGCTAATTAGACATTAATCACCTAACGCTAAACCTGTATGCTTGATTAATTAATTACAACAATGTTCTTGAATTTTCTAAGAATTAATTTTATACATAAATAAAAAACGAAATAAATTCAAAAAGCACTTCTTGGACCGCAATAAATGGCTTATTCAAATGAGTTTTAAAAAAATGCGAGGATAATGCACATGTTGTTATAAACGGATTATTGAAATAATGTAATTAAAACAAGGATTGATTAATTTAAATTACCGGAATGCATTTGATATGTAAAACAAGTTGTAAATTGAAATGAGCACCAAACCTACCTAGCTGTGCACGTGACGAATTCAAAAAAGGTTAAAACCACTTAGAACGCAATCATTTCGTATTTAAATGAGCACAAAAAAATAACGAGAGGATTGTATACTTGGAGCGGATTATTTGAATGCTTAATGTGCAATTGAGGAATATTTAGAAGAAGAAAAAAAAAGAAGATTTCAAATGACACGCGGAAAAAAAAATTGTGGAAAAAAAGTATGCAAAGGACAAGGACAAGGTGAAACTTCAAGGAGACGTTACCACGACCTCAGCAGAGATCAAAAGTAATGCTATTCACCAGAGGGATCAACCAGAAATAATCAACAGCATAATGACTATGTTCTTTTTTCATGGGTAAAATACAATTGTTATTAATAATTTACTATTATTACGAACGTTCGCACACATCACGAAAATTTAGAAATCCAATTAAACCTATAGGTTAACATTTCAAACATTAAAATCTTTGAGTTGTTAAGTTAAAGGTCACAGTGTTTAGAATCTAACTGCAAATGTAGTCTTGCCTTCGAAATGAAAGTATACCCACAATTAAATCCAAATACACCTATAATTTTAAAAGAACTATTCGTTCATAAAAAAATCGATCAATTTTTTACGTAATTTTGATCGTTCGATAACATTGACTTAAATGAATTAACCTAAAGGCTTCAAGTTTTCAATAAAATTATTATGCAAATATACAAAGTATTATATGTGTATAAAAAAAGTAATACATCGAAACGTGACTGGATTGCTAAAGAATGAAGTTCATAAGCGTAGGATAATTTGACATGTACGTGAAGAATGTTCGGTTGCATTTAAATGATCACCGGAATAACTAGTTTTCAGGACATCAAAGCCAATGCAAACTGTCCCTGTTTTCTAGGCGCAAAGCAGGAAAAGGGAAAACGGCGCGATGGAAAATGGAATTTTCCGAATGCAAAAACCGCGACGCCGCTGGATTATTAAGCGTGCTAAAACACGGTTGCAATGTATAAAGCTACAAAGTATATACAATGTATCGGCTTCAGGATATTATCTTGATGACTTGAAAAGTGGCCAGTCATGATGACTGGGGATAATATCTCTCGCATCCAACTGGCGGATGATTGATTAATACTCTGCATGGCAACGCGCAACGCCAACTTTTCCTTTTCTTCGCATTAAACAACGACCTAACTCAATTCGTTTCACTTCGGTCAGAAGAAGAGATGAAAAATAAAGTATCCGAAAGCGAAGAAGTAGTAGTGGAAAGCAACGGACGGCGAGAGCGAGGAGGATGATGATGATGATACAACAAATACATCTCGGAGAGACTGAGAAGAAGAAGGATAATGGAGGAGGAGGAGGAACACTAACCTATCGGAATTTATTTTAAATTTAGAACGGCTTCACTTCTCGTCCTGTTTTGTGCCCGTTTCCAATGCGTTTAAATATAAATACTCCTTCCTCTCTCACCGTATTATGGTTCGATGGTTTTGCCATGTGCTCAGAGATGTAATTCAAATGTAAAAATTGTGCCAAAAACTCGACCACAACATAGATAATATGCAATCATTTCGACAATGCAATACGTATTTCTGTTGTAGACGTAACCTTACCTAACTCACAATGATCACCATGCAATTACTCACAGTTTATAAACCAACACAACATGTGTAATATTGAGTATTAAATAGAACATTAGCTCATTTTCACAAAACTTTACATAGCACTCTAAATCAAAAAGAACAGATACATACAAAAATTAAGTAATATTTAAGTAATATTTAAAAGATCAAATTAAACCCTGAAAATTGATTTAATTTTCATAGCAAAATCGATTTCCATTTCATTAAAGAGATAAAATGAAAGTTGGAATAATAAATTTAAATTTACCATTTTTAACTCTAAACATGGATTAATTGTATTAAAACATAAAATTTTATTAATCTAGATAAAATTATTTTATATTACAATAATTTGACTAATTAATAGGCTTCCATCATTAAAGTTGTATGAAGTATTGGATGTATGTATCAATATAATATTTCAATTTCAGACTAGATTGGACCATCAATTAAGGCAATTCCTCGTATATTGCTGCAATTTAAAATACCATCATTTCCAGAGGATAATTATAACATGTTTTTTATCCATAATATTTTGTTAGGATAGAAAGCATAAAAACTGTGCTGCAAACAAGTTAACTTTACGAACAAAGGTATATTGTGAATGTACGAACAAAACAGAGCAACTTCAACTAACCTACATAAAGAAAAATTAAAATCGCATTGTATATACAAATTTCCGATTGAAGCAAAAAACTAGGTCAAAAGTCAATAAAATATCAATATGTAGGTGTATACGTGCACAAAGAGATGAGAAACGAACTGCTTCGCATTTAGAAAATTGAAATACAAAGGGGA
>JAFMTC010002492.1:26892-38913 GCA_018845635.1 Nicrophorus orbicollis | reverse complement strand
GATAAATACCGTAAATAATAAGGAAATTGGAATTTCGTAGCGAGTTTACGCCTGGGACGAGGTGGAGTGGAGTGGGCGTTGGATTTCTCTTGTCACCGGGCTGATCTCTAGAAAGCTATGAATATGAAATTCAATTTAAACGCTCCACGCAAAATAAAATACATTCTCTCACAATCCGCACGCAACGCAAACTTTATATCTGCCTGGATCAATTTAAAAGAGAAAAGGACACTTGAAGGATTCGAAAAGTTCAAACGAATCCTTGATTGCAATTAGTCCGTACATTTGCTGATATTCATTTGAATATCAGCAAATGTTATTAAATGATACATTCAAGTATCACATTTCTTTTATATCGAATAAATTAAATTGTGAAATATTACAACCAATTAGTAGTTTTTGTTACAAAAACAAGATGAAAAATTGTAATTTGGGTAATAAATGTAGCAATGAAACGATTTTCTATCGCAATAACGTTGAAATTGTTTGGCAATGGAAAATGATGAAATAATAATATTCGGAAAGTTCCGAGTTTCCTTATCGAACAGGAAACGAATCAGCGGAGGACGGAAATGAATCGAAGAATAAAATCGATTTATTCAAGTGCTTGAACGCTTCGAGGAAATGGGAAAACGTTATGAACTATGTACAACCGAAATCCATGTTATATAACATTACTAGATTTCATATTCAAATTAATAACATTCATAATTTGTAAATTGCATTGTAATTTCATAATAAATATTGTCTATCGAAACGAAAAAGTAGAAATATCGATTGGAAACGGTTCAAAGGAAGAAACGAAGAGTTTCCCCCAATCTACAATGATTTCGATTAGATCCAGTGCGAACCGTAGAATTGGAATATCAAAGACAAAGTATAGGGGAGGACGTAAAGTAGAGGAATATGAACTCTTCCCTTTTATATTTATTTTCCGCTGACTTATTTTCATCCCCCAAAAGAAAACGAAAGTGAATTTAATATCTCGAATTTAAAACCCCCTCCGACCGACACGATTTCAAAGTCAATTCGGATATAATATTACAAAAAAAAATGCAATTTTAAATTCGCAACCTGAAAATATAATAGGAATGTTGTAAAGAGTATTGGGACATTCAACTTTCATGTATAAATACTAAATTGTAGCTTACTATGAAAAAAAAGGATATGTAATGTGTTTAATTATGATTAAATTGGGTCTCATATTGAGCAGACACACTGTACTTGTAGGAGATTATCTTGCTAAATGTTTGTCACTAGATTTGAAACTTAACATAACACATTGACAGGGAACAAGTGAAGTTCGAAAATTGACACTATTTGTTTCTGATGCAGGTGCATACCGTTTCGTTTAGCGGCTATTGCCGTCATGCCACATAGTTTGAACTTCGCTTTGACGGCTATAGACGCAAGTGTCCGTCAACGTGTTAAGTTTGTAGCTTACTATAAAAAAAGGATATGTAAATTGATTTAATGCGTTTAATTATGATTAAATTGTTGTAAATTAATCTCACTTCGTGTTCTCGCTTCATAAATAGGTCTCATATTGAGCACACATATGTTAGTACATCAAGTTTAACCCTAGCATAATAATTAGTAACTGTACTTGTAGAAGATTATCTTGCTAAATGTTTGTCACTAGATTTGAAACTTAACTTAACACATTGACAAGGAACAAGTGAAGTTCGAAAATTGACACTATATGTTTCACAACCAGGTGCATTAGCGGCTATTGACGTCATGCCACATAGTTTGAACTTCGCTTTGACGGCTATAGACGCAAGTGTCCGTCAACGTGTTAAGTTTGTAGCTTACTATTAAAAAAAGGATATGTAAATTGATTTAATGCGTTTAATTATGATTAAATTGTTGTAAATTAATCTCACTTCGTGTTCTCGCTTCATAAATAGGACTCATATTGAGCAGACACATGTTAGTACATCAAGTTTAAACCTAGCATATTAATTAGTAACTGTACTTGTAGAAGATTATCTTGCGAAATGTTTGTCACTGGATTTGAAACTTAACTTAACACATTGACAAGGAACAAGTGAAGTTCGAAAATTGACACTATTTGTTTCAGAAGCAGATGCATACCGTTTCGTTTAGCGGCTATTGCCGTCATGCCACATAGTTTGAACTTCGCTTTGACGGCTATAGACGCAAGTGTCTGTCAACGTGTTAAGTTTGTAGCTTACTATAAAACAAGGATATGTAAATTGATTAAATGCTTTTAATTATGATTAAATTGTTATAAATTAATCTCACTTCGTGTTTTAGCTTCACAAATAGGTCTCATATTGAGCAGACACATGTTAGTACATCAAGTTTAACCCTAGCATATTAATTAGTAATTGTACTTGTAGAAGATTAGCTTGCTAAATGTTTGTCACTGGATTTGAAACTTAACACATTGACAAGGAATAAGTGAAGTTCGAAAATTGACACTATTTGTTTCAGAAGCAGGTGCATACCGTTTCGTTTAGCGGCTATTGCGTCATGCCACATAGCTTGAACTTCGCTTTGACGGCTATAGACGCAAGTGTCCGTCAACGTGTTAAGTTTGTAGCTTACTATAAAAATAGGATATGTAAATTGATTTAATGCGTTTAATTATGATCAAATTGTTGTAAATTAATCTCACTTCGTGTTCTCGCTTCATAAATAGGTCTCATATTGAGCAGACACATGTTAGTATATCAAGTTTAACCCTAGCATATTAGTTAGTAACTGTACTTGTAGAAGATTATCATGTTAAATGTTTGTCACTAGATTTGAAACTTAACACATTGACAAGGAACAAGTGAAGTTCGAAAATTGACACTATATGTTTCACAACCAGGTGCATTAGCGGCTATTGCCGTCATGCCACATAGTTTGAACTGCGCTCTGACGGCTATAGACGCAAGTGTCCGTCAACGTGTTAAGTATAAACTATGTACAAATTATGAAAATGCGATAACTATTTGTTGTTGAGTAGTAAATTTAACAAAAAAAAAACGTAATCTGTGCGATCGGCGCTTTCCCAAATGCTGTAACTTTTCAGTGTAAGTCGTATTCTTTTCGAGTGCTCAAGAATGCGCACATTTGCACATTCATATGCGAATTATGTGTGTTTCGTAAGATAGGATAATCCTTGAAAACGGTCGAAATATGGGACATCCTGTATGCAAATCAGATGCACACGTATTTGTTTTGCGGAGGGGCATTTATTACGCTTCCACGGTTTCTTTGCTCAAATGCAGACGCTCGCATTTGCAACTGATAGCAATTGCAAACAAGAAGGGCGTTCGCGCGAATCGTTACGTAACGCGTCGGGCACGCCACGAACTCGGGGGCAATCAATACCCAGGCGAATGTACCAGACCATACCTTCACATCTCCCATCCACCATCCCACACACATCCCCCTCCTCCCCCCGTACTATCCGAGGTGCAATTTTTTTGATATACTGACTCAAATTGGGTTGACTGATACATCTAAATGACACGGACAGACTCGAGCATATTGCATTTACCCAACCGACAGACGAGACGGGGGCATTTTTATATCCTCCACAGAAACAATCAACTAGACTGCGTTTCATACGTACAACAACATTACTTTCAGGACTAACGGATCCGGGTTATCTGTGTGTGTGCTTTAAGTGGAAATAGCCGAGAAAAGCGGGGCTCTCAACTCGCAGACGTAAACCGAAACGGATAAGAACAAACGGCGTTAACCGTACATGTGTTCTACATAGCACCGATAACTTGGGAGGAAATTTTAATTAAGACCCGAGATTGTCGTGCGCGTCTTGCCTTCCTGGGAAACAGACGAAATGCATTTATAAGTTGATACCGAAAACGGTGCTGCCGCCGTTATTCCAGGATTTCCATTTAGGTCCGCCGTCGTTGGGAATAAAAGCTTTCGATAAGATTGCTCTAAAACGTCTCCGATCAAATGAAACGATTGCTCCAACAATACCACAGCAACCACGTTTCCAACTGGTGTCAATAAAGAAAAATTACAAATTACATTTGATTTTGTCCTCATTATCCGGTCGAATTTAACAATACACCAATTCCTCGCTTTACGGCCTAGATACGTTCCACAAAACTTGGCCGCAAAGCGAATAAGGAATCAATTATTGCGCTTGCGCAATATTGGCAATACGTAGATATATAGACATGGATCGTAGGCCGTAAATCGAAAACGTGCCTTAATTGAAGAGTGAAATCCCGTATAAAGAGCTGTCGTATAGCGAGATGTAGTTAGGCACATACACAAAACAGCTTAATTATTTTACGTAATTATCAAACGCACACAATACAAACTCCATTCAGCAAGCTGTAATCGTCGTTTCAGTACAAAGGAAAGCTCGTCGTAGCTTTCTCCTCTCTCGGAAATTTAATTTAAAATATTACGAGATTCTTGGAATTTCTCTAATAACTTTGTTGGAATGTATAATAAAAAAAATTATAATATACAATTTTTTGTATTATAAATTCCTTCTTTGCAAAAGGATTTCTGAAATTGATATAACTTTAGTTTCGTAATAACATATTATTTTTAAACAGATTAATAATTCAATTTTGAACAAAAAAAACTACGATTTATTCGAATATTACAAATCAACATTTATACTAATTATGTTAATTTCCAAGTTTAATTATCGTTGAAATCAATTGCATTCGGTAATGAAGCGACGTTAATCACGTATAAATTGAAACGTTTCATATTGAATTGTTGTACCGTTGTATTTCAATGCAGATTTTCAGGGCATTTCATGTGTGTAAACTGCAAAAAAGGAGAGATTTATATCTACAGATTCACATTACATCTTCGCATTTATTTCATTCAAAACGCGTTGTTCACATAATTAATATGGTTTTTTATATTAATTATTCTTCCATTTCAGTACAAATGTTTATATTATAAACGCTTGAAATGCGATTCTGCTGCAACGTGAAACATTCGTTCGCTTAAATAAAGTTACACAGTTTTAAATGCTTTCTCTCTATCACCGAATAGTAATGAATACATTTCAATTTCAATTTATGCGTCGTTCGCATAATACTATTACAAAATTCCAATGCTAATTTCACGTCCGAATGTTACGTTAAATGCCACAAATAAATCATTCAAGGTACAAACGGAATTATTCTTTTATTTTTTGCCCACAAAATATAGGAAATTTATAATTTCGTGGCGTGACAAAAATGAATTTATTTGAATATTTGTACACAATATATAGATATTTCGGTCGACACGTTCTGTATTGAATATTCATTTCGTTAATATTGCAATAATGCTTCAAACAATTGGAGGTTTATAAATTACAAATATAACCATTATGTTTAACGATGAACTCAATGATAACACAATGATAGAAAATCATTCGATACTTGCCAAGTAACTTTTGTAATGCGTTAGGTGTTAGATTGTTTTGTGCAAGTAACTATAGTTAGATATAACTGGAAGGAAATGTGTTCTAGTAAATTTCTGATAGTGCAGTTTCCGACAAATTTCCATCAATTACGTAATACAGTTAGGCGTGTGCAGCGGATGTCCCGCGGTTAAATTTGCAATTGAAATGGACACGGGGGGTGCAGATTGATTGGAAATTAAGTCGCATCCTCCTCGGATCTCGTTGCACGTTGCATTTGCATATCGCATTGTGTGTGTGTGTCCACATTTGACATTTCGCGAAGGTCCGGACAATTTCTTTCTGTTTCCATCCACATCCACATCATTATTTGCAACTTATTCAAGCTGCTCACCCCTTCACCCCGCCCTTCATCCTTCCAACTCGTTTGTTTTCTTCCTGCCTCCGCGCTCCGTTCCCTTCGAAGGCGAGTGCAATTTACATTATTTATTCACCTCCGAATCCAACACAATGCCAATTATATGCCGCGAAACCCTTTTCCATTATTAAAATGTAATCTGCAACTTTGTACACACAAACTCTTCCATAACCACTACTTAAAACTTGCAGCGAAAGCATTATTTATATGCAACCACCCCTCTCCCCCCGACCCGAACTCTGTTCAACTCGATTTTATTTCTGAAAAAGAAACATAATGATGATTATACAATGCGGACCGACCGAGGCATAAAACGTAATAAAATGAGAACAACTTGAACGCGTTTTTCCCATTCATCAATTTCACACCAAGAATACAAACAGGAGGTAGATTTGCAACAAAATAATAATTTATTGTATCTTTTTGTAATGAATATTTCTATAATTATTTATTATTATTCCCTTTTATAAAACTCAATTGATAAAATAATGAATATGGTAACGATGGTAACAGCATTTGTTAGAAATGCAAAAAGTATCCTAACTTGCCTCGAAGACGTTTGTTAGATAACAAATGCTGCTATTGAAGGAAGAAGACGAAATTGGAACGAATTTATCCCCGGCGCTTCGATTTTCCTGGAACTCTTTCACAATAAAAGATATTTCTAAAGAAGACGTTTTATATAGTATTGAACCTTTAACAATTGTATTTTTTGCTGGAAATACGTTTTTAATACACATTAATCATCTAATAATCAATAGCAAATTATCATTATAACAAATATTATATAATAATAATATAATTTATTGGCTACTCATAAAACAAAATATATGGCCTATCGACCATTGGTCTTTCCACCTGTTAATATTATATACAATGTAGAAATGGACAAGAAGGAGAAAAACAAATCATTATACCAAGAAAAGGCAGCCTCTGGGAATGGGAAGGGACATAATTTTAGTGATAATAAATAATGGAATAGGGTTAGTCTGGGATACTTATATTTAGGAGGGGTTGATGGATTCCGAGGTATACAAAATTTGCAGAGAGAGAGGATAAATTGGAGTCTTTTGAGATGAATTTAAAGGAGAGGTATCTGTCGAGGAAAGGAACAAGTTTGGTTTTGGTATAGAGGTCGTTTAGCGGGTTGTTTGGATGGCGGATCCTGGTGAGGAACGTTCGGATACGGAGATACTTTTCAGAACAGGGTTCCGGCATTAGGAGAGAAGGGAGAAACCATTTTACATTTGATGGGTATTGCAAAACTACGGAATGTTAGGGAATGACGGGATCTTGCCTTAATTTTGGATTTGAGTTCTTTTGAATAGGAGTTAAGGTTAAGTTTTGGATCTAGCAGGATTCCTAAGTATTTTACGGAAGGCATATTATATAATATAAAAAATGAATTATCTAGGAATTTACTTATCCATTCAGAACTAATTCAATTCTTAAACGTTCCAATAATGTAAAGAATTATAACACGCTAGAAAATTATAAAATAAAATAACATTTTTCAGATAGAAAAGAAATGTTAGTATATTCCAATAGGAAAAAATGCGACTAAGTATATTAAATGCACGATACTCTAAAATTTCAAATATTTGTCGATACCACAACAATGTTGCATATATTTTGCGTGAAAACTTGAAAACCGCATTTTCTTTTTCACTCAAAAGAAAGTGTAAAGTATTAAAGCAATACGCGAAGCGGACGATGAAAATATGGTTTTCCGCTGATGTATGGGAACGTAATCGTCTTAATGAGACGTTCGTACAAAAGGGGATGGCAAGCCGGCTGCGAGAAAAACATCTCAAATTGTAAAATCGATTCGCGGACAAAAACCAAATAGAATAGGACCTCGTAAATTTCCCTCAAGACATCGAATAACATGTTTTCGATCGCAGACGCTTCAGACGTCCACCACCTGAAATCTCCCCGTGAAATTCTCGTTCTTGATTTATGTAAAATATTCACTTTATGTGTGTGTGGAGGAAGAAGGAAGTAGAGATCTTCAAGTGAAATTTATGTGGAAAATTGATGGCACCGTAAAGATTTAAAGAATATCTTAAATGCGTATTCAAATAGGTAAATTTCCCACATAAATATACTTTTTGTAGGGATTACTAACGAAGAGGGGAAGCAGATAATTAAAAGTTATCGTCCCGTCAATTAGTTTTACAATGGATGTATTAAAGAGAAGTTAATGAATACAATAAATACAAAAAAAAGTTCGCCGAATTACAATTTACTCTCTTACGAAGAAACCTTAATTGCGAGTATTATTAAATCCACATCTAGCATTACTTTTTACGTTCAGCAGGATGTATTTTCAAATTAAGCGGAAATGATTCGCAAGTTTCCAAGCAATCTAATTATGCGCCTATTCACTAACAACACCTCAGTGATTGATCACCCGGAAAATTAAAAGAAAAATATAGGAAAGAGCAAATACTACCGATGCAGATGTCTATTCGCAAATGTAAATTGTTTATTTTCAAGATTTATGAACATTATAATTCAAAAGACTAAACAAAAAATGTAATTTAAATTCGAAAATATGTGGTTATTACACAGAAATAACAATTACTTTGTTAACTTATTATTAAATTATAGGGAAAAATGGTGTATTGCAACAATAGTTTTATATTTTATCTTTCTTTGTATTTCTTCATTGTATTTAATTTATATACAGCGGTACCTCGATATACGAGTTTAATTCGTTAAGTAACCTTGCTTGTATGTCAAATTGCTCGTATCTCAAAGCAATTCGTCTGAGGTGGGAGAAACTGTTGGTGTAGTGTGCGATTGCTCGTATCTCAAATCTTGCTCTCATCTTAGTGGTACCTGGACATACGAGTTTAATTCGTTCCGTAACCTTGCTCGTATGTCAAATTGCTCGTATCTCAAAGCAATTAGTATAAGGTGGGAGAAACTGTTAGTGTGCGATTCCTCGTATCTCAAATCTTGCTCTCATCTCAAAGCAAAATATCGCTCGCTCGGCGTCTCGTATCTCAAAACACTCGTATATTAGACCATTCGTTGATTCGCAAACTCTTCGTGTCATTCGTGTGTGTTCGTGCAAATTTCGTATACGAAACAATACATATACAGTGGTACCTCGACATACGAGTTTAATTCGTTCCGTGCTCCTAAGTCAAATTGCTCGTATCTCAAAGCAAGTGTGTTATTCCTCGTTTCTCAAATCTTGCTCTCATCTCAAAGCAAAAGATCGCTGGTAAATTATCCAAAGCAATTCGATACAACTGTACTTAAAACAACTTAAGCATTTGGTAACCAACTTGCAACTAAGTTTAAATCATGTTGCGTTTCTCTTCAAATACAATTCTCGCATAATGTTACAAAACGAAGTAAAAAATTAATTGTTATAAAATGCAGAAAAGTGAATTACAATTCGAAATTAGTCTACACGAAATAATTACGTTTGATTGTGCGTGCTATATAATATGTACAATTATTTTAATACCTACATCATTACAGGGGAAGACGAAATTGCAATAGCACAAAAACGCCGTGATTATAACGATGATGACAATATTGTTGTTGTTTTTCCTATTTTTTTTTTGTATATATCACATTCACTTTACTCAATAACGATGTTTAAATTACACAAGATTACCGGGAAAGTGAACAACCGCTACTCTTTCAGTCCCTTGCAGAGCGAATGATTACGCACTTTTTACTCGTTTGTAAAACACAAATTGTTTCACTCCGTGTGACATGTGTACATATTCGCTTTCAAGTTCTCATCTTAATTATTTCCATTTCAACAAGAAACGCATTCGAGATTTACAAGAGGAAAAATTAACGAGATGAGAAAGAATGCGTGTGTGTGTACACGCTTAATTAAAGTGTATCATAACTTAGAACATCTTTTGCTTAATTAAACCTATAACTCGTAGTAAATTCTGTACTTACGAAAGGGAAAGATTAGTTGGATAATCAATGGATTTTATGGAAACGATTGCGATTCAAATTTATGTAAAATACACAAAGGTTGGTTAGTTTTGATCTCGTAGTAAGTTGAAATTAGTGCCACTAACCGAGTATCCCCCTTTACGGAGGGAGGCTTATCTCCGCTCGAATCGGAGATTAAATTAGTTGGACTATAACTGCGGAATATTAAATTCCCTGCGTATTTAAATTTATCAAAGTACATAAAGCACGGAGTTTATGTTGATCTCTCACCACGGGAAACATCCAGGTTAGACATCATCGATCCTTAGAAAAGCATCCTCACTCGATTTCATCACACTTAAATAAGTAAACTGAGAATACAGCTTACCAGCGTTAAGACGCTCCGAGTACTGAAAAATATCAAGGGAAATGTAAGCCGCTTTTATACAATTTGTACAGGTTACTTCCATATTATTTAAAATTGTATTATTTAACTCAAATACACCTCGTTATACGGCCACTTTTTATAAGGCATTTCGCTATAACGGCCCTCTTCAATTAAGCCACGTTTTCGATTTACGGCCTAGAATCAATTCTATACCAATACATCTACAGGTTGCCAATCTTGCGCAAGCGCAATAATTGATTCCTTATACGGCTTTTCGCTTTGCGGCCAAGTTTCGAGGAACGTATCTAAGGTGTATTACTTAATATTGACTTATATTAATAAGAAATAGAAAATAAATGAAAATTCCAAAAATTAAATTTGAACATTAATTAAATCATCATTCTATGGGCAATTTGCAAGACAATAGCATTGTAAAGGTCGAAGCTCTTGACCTTTCATCTATATCTAATTAACAAATATATACATATTCACGTGAATATTAATCAATTTTGTACATGGAAAAACTAATTATTGAAACTTAATTAAGTATGATGTAATATTTTCATATAAATTGAAATAAAATGTATTTGTATACGAAATGCGATTATTTCAAAGGACATCCTTTACAATTCTTTCCCATCTGCTTTTGCAATTGCTTCGAATATTATTTCAACGTTTTCGTGAAGGAGATGCTTTCCTTTCATGCATACATGCCTTTCATCTCGATGAAAGCTCATATTAAAATCAATAAAAAAAAAGTTACATTAATTTCAATTAAATTAGTTTCTTTTTTGAATATTTCTCATTTTCAGTTTATTTTGTGAACGTTATTTTGATTGGTGTTTCTTTCTAAACTACAGACATATAAATATTTCACGTTGTCACGGCCGTTTCCGTTTCCCCGTATTTCTCCAAGCCAGAAACCATGCAACATCACGTGAATTGGAAAGAACATACAATTTCTTAGTAGAATTCTAATTTAACATAGATTACAGAAACTGCAATGAATCATCTCACTCAACGAAAAAAAAAGGGAATATAAACTAATTTCTTAAAATAGATGTACTTGAATTAAATTACAAGGAAACAAGTTACTTTACAATTGTTGAATTCTTAGGGATTTTCCGAATACATTTAAATAAGACTATAGTTATTTCAGTGTGGTGATTCATTCTGAAACGCCATAACTTATGTCAACTAATAACGCGGCACGCAAATGCAACATTTTTTTTTGGTGGACAGGAAAGAATCGTAAATAATATGAAACATTCGAGTCGCAAATGGGTTTTCGCCGCTCGTAAAAAGCAACAACAACAAAAAAGGGTTGCTAATTTATTGACAGCGCGTTTCCGGTGATCAGGGCGCATCTGTTGCCGAATTATTATTTTTGCGAATTCAAAAACTGAGCCATTTAAAATGCATTTCAATAATTAGTGTACAGCAGCTGTCAGAGGAGTCGACGACAGTGGCGAAAGCAGAGCACGGATGTTGCACTCATCGTCCATACACAAACACACAGCAATATAGCAAATTTGCTTGTATCATTTTCATACGGCGTTTCCTATTCCTGCTTGTACTACAGTTGTACAGTTTCCAAACACCGCACTAATTTCTTTGCATGCTCATAATTTGATCAAACTCGTTCATTTTCATCCACTGCAAACGTCTAATAATCAAACACTTACTCAATTTCATTCGATTTCTCATATTCTCCAAAGGAACAAACAAAATTTCATAACAATATTTAATTTTGGTATCCTTGCAAATATTTTTCGTTATTTTGCCTCAATTATCCACCTATACTAGGACTAATTTTCGTACAACAATTTTAACATACTTTTGGAAAATGTAAAATATCGGAAACCTTTAAATTTCATTTCAGTATAACGATTAATGAAATAGTAAAACTCTTAACAAATTAAGAGTTTCTAA
>JAFMTC010002492.1:12659-25174 GCA_018845635.1 Nicrophorus orbicollis | reverse complement strand
TACAACAATTTTAACTCCTGGAAAATGTAAAATATCGGAAACCTTTAAATTTCATTTCAGTATAACGATTAATGAAATAGTAAAACTCTTAATTTGTTGAGAGTTTCTATAATTATGAAAATTAATTTAGAAATTGAAAAAGTTTATTATTTTATTGCAAATGAAAGCAATAGAACATTTAAATAATTGATAAAATACTAATATAACAAGTATAAAAACTTGTATTATTTGAGTCACGACAAATTAGCTGAAAACGCAAAAAATATACATAGAAAGTTATGAAAAAGCTTTATCTTCTACGTCAATACACCCATACCTCACTATACGGCCGTTCTTTAAACGGCATTTCGCTATAACGGCTCTCTTCAATTAATGCACTTTTTCGATTTACGGCTTAAAATGTTTCGCTATAACGGCAACAAAAAAACTGCGCAAGCGCAATAATTGATTCGTTATACCACTGTTTGCTTTGCGGCCAAGTTTCGTGGAACATATCTAGGCCGTAAAGCGAGGTATGGATGTACTTATATGAATATGGAAATTAATGTGTTTTCTATCAAATTTCGAACGTCGATACACGACCTTAATCCGTTCTTGATGTATGGACTTATACCGAATAGGACGTATACCGAATCTAACTTTTACATAAGAATAAATGTAAAAAAATGATTAATCCCATCTCACGTAAACAAAAACTCCTCTTGATGTGATATATTAATGTGTATCACTGTATATTTAACAAATCACTTCACAAGTCAATATCAGCTGTTGAAATTCTTAAATATTTAATTATAAAATATGCTATTTTTAGAAAACAACGTTAATTATCTATTACAATTACTATTATCGTAATTGTTTTCTAATTCGTGAATCGATTTAATTGTTACACGGGAAACATCTTTGTGGATGAAGATAATGACGAGCACAGACCTTCTTCTCAGAGGCTGGACAATGTGTTGGGTGATGCGAGGAGTATCGACAAATCCCTCGTCGGTGACGGCAGATGGAGAAACGCGGGGGTTGGGGGTGGGAAGGTTGTGGAATGGAGAGGAGCAAGTGGAAATATAAAAATTGCACGATCGATCCCGGTTTGGATTATTAAACGGAATCCATTAATAACGGTCGTCGCCCCATTCACGTCGCTTCCAGTCGGACATGTGTACCGAAATGAATATACGAACGATATTTTCCCCGTTCTCGGAATCTCCACGACACGTGCACGAAAGAGGGGTTGCTTTGTGCCAAGTACGGGATCTGCAGGCAAAAAGCATGTATCGCAAAAGTAGTACATACATTTCTATGGGCAAGGAGTGAGAGCATGCATCAGCTGCTGCTCCTGCATTATACTGTATACAGGACGAATACACAATATAAATACATATGCGCATATTTATGTATTTCAGCAAATATTTGGTACTAAAGAGAGAGAGAGAGATGTATCATTTTTATATGCAGCTGCTGTCATTACGGTCCACATCGTAAATCCCAAGATGATCAACTTGCATTATCAGAAATATTACAATCTACAATTAAGGATAAAAATAAACCGAAATTGCTTCATTCATTAGGAATATATTCATTGGATTATCTAAATAATTGATCAAGGACCGGCGTCGTATTTACGTAATTACTGAACGTATACTCGGTTTCAGCCGCATCGATCCTCCTCCTCCTGCTGCGCGTCGCTAAATAACGAATTATTTTATAATTATATCATATACAAAACGACGAGGCGAAAATGTGAATAGGGTGCTACTAAGGGTATACGTGACAAACTTGCTAGACTAATAAATTTTAGCAGTATGAAACAAAAACATCAAAAGTGAACTAACATAAATTATTATTATATAGTTTTTTGTATCTTATTATATATGCATTACACTATAAATATATAAAGGAATTTATACATTACTTTTTTATATAAACCATTGTTTATCTTGGGTAATACACAACATTCATTAACCTATAATTAATGTAAAATCTTCTATTTTTCGACGAAGTTAAACTTAATTATTCCTCTAACATTGTACTATCAGGCTATACTATATAGACAGAAACACATGTTTCAAGTAAATAATTCATACTTGGAGCAAAAAAAAATTGACCTCATATAGAATATATTCACTTTCACAGAAATGGAAGTTACAATGAAGCACTATATTGGAATTAAATACAAACACAATTCCAAAAATAACTAATCCATTTGGTTACAATACGAAAGTAGTATTTAGATAAACTCATGCCTTCAATGTTGTTAAAACAATAAAACAAATATGAATGTGTATCCATCACTTGAGTAGTAAATTATTCGATTATCACTTCAGTCAAATTGTGACTTGACGATATTAGGAATTTCGTGGAGCAATCGTCTCCCCCCCCCCCGTCGTCAAATAAGTGTCACGTTAATTTCAACGATGAAGCCAATTATTTCGACATCTCAACGATTCATTTAATTATCCAATTACTTAATGCCTTTCCGCATTCGTTTAATGAATACCTAATTAATTGAAGGGCGTCAGCATAATCTAATTCGATTCGGAGACACTTTGCCAAATATGTTATCTGACAATTTTCATGATTATTATATAATTAATTCCTGCTTGAGGAACAGCTGTAACATCAGCTGCTCTTTAAATGGAAATACTTAGTTTATTAAGAGAATCCCGGCAATGAATCTACATCTGTTTGTTACACACAAGTTGTTTGGTCCGTCCCAAGTTTAGGGAATTATGTTGGTGCGACAAAGTTTTACTAACTACACATCTTAATTACATTGTTATACTTATTTTATAATTAATATCAAAGTTATAAGAAATTGTACAAAAACATAGAATTCGTGACGTCTTTTAAGGTGGTAACTAAATGCAAAAAATTTTATTTTATGGATGCAAAATCATTAAAATTTTGCTTTATGATTCATATAAATATGAATACCAGTCATTTTGGTCGAAATTCTGAAAAAATAATCGAATCCGAAATAGTTGATTATATATTTAGATAAATTACTTTTGGACTAATAAAACTAGATTATTAATCCAAAAGTAATATTATGAAATTAGTAGCGTATTTCCATTACTAATATGCTTAAACATCAAATATCTTGCACGGAAACAGAAGTTTTTCAAAACCCAAATATAAAGCTTTCATTGAATTATTTTGTATGCAACGGTACCAAATAGTAATACGCAAAGTGTTAAAACTTTCACTGTGAAACCTGTAAGAAATCATCTTTTTCATTTTTAAGATTTCCTAATAATAAAAGCGTATTAACTTGATGCAATAATTGGACTATTTATAAAATATTATATATACGCAAAGTGTTAAAACTTTTACTGTGAAACCTTAAGTATTGTAAGAAATCATCTTTTTCATTTCTAGGATTTCCTAATAATAAAAGCGTATTAAGTTGATGCAATAATTGGACTATTTATAAAATATTATAATTAAATAATAACATCACTTTGAATAATAGTTTGAAATTTCGGAGGTTTTAAAATATATAGATTAGTAAAAGAATATATAAGATTGTTAAAATATTGGTGTGTTTTGTACCTCAGTTGGATTTCTAATTATCGAGTAGATCCATGATCCACTAAGTCCTGGTAGGCAATAAAGTCGAAGCCGGCGGCAATTAAAAGAAATTAACAAGATAATAGGGCTTTAATTGAACGAAACGGTAACCGCACCACCCTCTTCATCTAATCACTGGAACGAATCCCAACCGTAAGCAGGATAATTCCCGTAGCATCTTCCCCTAAAACTATTAGATCCCAATGAACTACTGCTCCACCCGTGCAGCCCAATTCCGTGAGTCGTTCACGTGTATATCGATATTCCCGGTATAATTGCTTCTGAAGCAGGCGAGGTGTAAATGCGTGCAAAAGGGAACCTGCCTTCCACGTACACATTCACACACACACACACACACACCAAAAACCAGCTCTCTCTCGTCCAATCGATAAAAGCTATCTTTCCTGCTCCCTCGCCGTAGCTCTGCCTCGCTCCATCCACCGTACCACCACATACACGTGTACGTACGTACGTACATGTACGTACAGACGAACGGATGTGTGTTAGTGTGTAATATATATATATATATATATATATATATATAAAAAGACTCACCGAGTTCACCGACTTCGCCGTCCTCACGAACTTCGCCAGACTTTGCACTTTATTGGAATAATATAGCGTCTTGTCTTTCAACAATAAGTAGGCCTTTCCCCATGTGTGCTTATACCGATCGTACAACCACATATGGGAAAAAACCGTTGGTGTTTGACCCTCATGTGTAATCAGTTGCTGAAAAAGAAGAACGAAATTGCATTATTTTCAACGAAAATTAAATTTACCAAAAAAAAAATCCACTCCATTCACAACGAAACCGTTGATGTCGCACAGCAAGTGCAATGCATTACATATTTGTTGATGTATAATGTAGATGGCAAACGGGACTGTTACAGCCCCGGGGATTTACATAATACTGTATCAAAAAGGGAATATCCGCATACATGTTACGCCAATATTGTACGTAGTTGTACAAATGTTTTATAATCTAAACCAAGCACCCTACCATAAATTTAATATATGTCTAGTGTAAATATCCACGTTTTATTACAATATTTACAAATACAATTGCGCAAAGTGCACAAAGTGATTTCATTAATATCAGTTTAAATTACATGCACTTATTCAATAAATAGTAATTAGATTCATTTTCTATTTTAATGCAAATGGTATTTAATTAAGATTTATAATAACTATTAGCAATTCACTTAAAATCGTTAAAATCTAAAAAAAAAGAATAAATTCAACATTTTCGTACATTTTCATTTATTTCAAAATTTATGCTTTATTCTTTTGTTTTCTCTTTTTACTAAGTATTCTCACACTTAAATATCGAATAGGAAAATTGTAGACTAGTTTAAAATTAGAAATATACAAATAAATAAACTGAAAATAACTTTTCGACGAATGCATTATAAAAATGTATATTAATACAAAAACCAGGGTAAAATACTCAAATTTTAAGAATTGGCTAATGCGATGTAACGGGGCTTTAGTGACACACACGACGAAATAAAAAACGTAATATTACGAAACAGAGTTATGCAAATCACCATTAAATTCTCTCCAAACTACGCATATTAAACGCGTTATCATTTCCCATTTTGTGGTGGATGCGCCGGGTGCGCGGCGAGATTAAAATAAATATTAAGTATGATACGCAAACAATTCGATTTTCCCGCGCAATTTTTGCCCGAAATGATGATATTACCATTACGTTGCATACATTTTGGATCATTTATTAATCAAAAAAAATATTATGAAATTAAATAAATCTACTAAAATGATTACCTTTCATCGTTAATTCTTCATCAATCGGCAATTTCACTAGTACATCTTATAAAGTAAATAGAATTTAATGACATTTTTTCAAAATTAATGACAGCAATTCATTTTAATATTTTGTTTTGAAATTGATAAATGTCATATGTAACTACGTTTTTGTAACATTAAAACAGATTAAGAATCAATAGCAAATATGTTTAGTAATAAAACAGGGCAGAAAGTCTTATTGTCTGCAGCCCTTTGCAGCAATTTAGAATAATATTACTTTCTTTGTATTTCTATTAAATTATTTTGTAGTTGTTGCAATAAAAGTTATTATTTTTAATAGTAAAATATTCATACAATTCAATTGATGTTTATAAATAGTTTTTAAGGTTAATTAACTTGTTTTTATTATTAAGGGTTAAATAACAAAATTGGGGTTTGAAGTAATTAATTTTTCATTTTATTTGGAAATTCTTCTACTTAGTTGTATACCTTTACATATGAGTTTGAGGGATAATTGAATTTATAAGTTCACCATGAAATATGAAGTAAAGTTCAGAGATTCGAAAATAAGAGTGAGTTTGTTAAGTGTAATGGAGGCAAGTTGAGAAAGTAGCCATTTATAAAGATAACTTGCTCTTGTTTAGAAATTTGCTCAACAAGTATCGAAGCGAGTGATACTTTGTACGAGTAGAGAAATTCGAAAATTTCCCCCTAGAAACGCGACAGTAACAGAATTAAAAGCGTTCAGTGAAGAGAAATATTGTTAGATTTCTAAAAATTTCAGGAGGATTTTCTCCTGGAGGTTTCGTAGCTGCTGGTTCGATATGAAAGCGGAGGTGGCTGCGCGCGAGGTGCTTGACTTTGGAGTCAAAAGGTCGGCCCCGTTCAATTGCACGTGATTTATTTTCGTCTAAATGGGACACTTTAGGAGCGCTCAAATTAATGGCAACCTCGTTTTTTTTCCGCCCCGAAATACGTAATTAATTACAACAACAAATTTATAAACGCCGACGGATTAATTAACGTTCGCGTCGCCTCCTGCCGCATAATAACACACACAAACAGAGAGAGGCTTATCCTCTCGGCTCCTCTCCTCTCGTTTCCTTTTTTTAATTTGATGATTGATGCGATGTTAGCGCCGAAGTATTTATAGAGCGAGGCAGAGAAAGTTAGTTCTACACACGCCGAAGAGGATGATGTTGTGCAGTTGGCTTCTCTTCACCTCGTTTATCTTCGCGTCTCCTCTGCTTCCGCATATAATCCGTCAAATTTTGAAACATTGTATGGCGCTCGCAAACACATCCAAATTTATGGCCATCATTAATACGTACGACGTAATGTATGGGGAGCATTACGGACACCCTCGAATATCAATTCCATATTCCTCCGCATCAATGTTTGTATGAACCGTGAAGCCATCAAGGAGGAACACTTCATCATCGAAAATGATACAAGCTTTTACCGTATTTTCCGCCTTCATACGCAACAGCACTCATTACGCAACACGAAATTGAATCACATTTAAATAATCAACACACATTGCAACACCAACACCGAAAAGAAAAGGGAAGAAAAAGAAAAAAAACATTTCATTTCTTTTTTGAAGATCGTATTACGATATGTAACGGATACCAAATTTAAATAAAAAAAACATATATTCAACTGCTTCCACTACTAAAACATGAAAGAACACTTAAACTAATTAAAGAGTTATATGAAATTTGAATAATATCTAAAAAAATGATTCAAATATTTAATTACAATCAGTCACTCTGACAAAATAAGTTTTGAAAATGTAAGAATTTGAACAAATCTAATATATTTACCATATTTTGTAATAAATAACAAAAACTGATCATTAACAGTTTCATATTTGTGATATGAAACCAATGGTTTGATTGAGTAAAACTGTAGACCAAAATTGAATAAACTCGAAAATATTGCGCCGAGTGTAGTCCGAGATTTAATTGCATATGAAAGTTCATTTGTATCGTGCATGACAATTGAAAGGGCAAACACATTTGTGCGCAGATCATTGATTACGCGAATATTAAATTAATGAAACATTTTAATTAGTTCAATTTAATCAAAAACCAAATCCGTGCAGCATTTTAACGCACATTTAAATCGAGTACAGTGCATCGAATAAATTTACGTTCATAAACTGTAGTGGTACCTCGACGTACGAGTTTAATTCGTTCTGTAACCTTGCTCGTATGTCAAATTGCTCGTATCTCAAAGCAATGTGTGTATTTCAAAGAAACTGTTGGTGTCGTGTGCAACGGTGTAGTGTGCGATTCCTCGTATCTCAAATCTTGCTCTCATCTCATTCGTTCAATAAGCTTGCTCGTATCTCAAAGCAATTGGTGTATCTCAAAGAAACTGTTGGTGTCGTGTGCAACGGTGTAGTGTGCGCATCTTAAATCTTAAAAAATATCGCTCGCTCGTATCTCAAAACACTCGTATATTAGTGCTCTCGTATATCGAGGTATATTATAGTAAAATGTGGCGAAAAAATCAAGATGTTTGAAAACTTAAACTTGTAATTGATTGGTATTAAGCAACACCTTTACTTGTTTAGATTATATTACTTATTTCTTTATTATGAAACTTGTTATTATAGTTATATGAGAGATGATCAATATTTTCTTTGAATCTGAACAAAATACGACTTTCTAAGGCTCGAAATATGGAGACACGCAGGAAATGGCGCCAGGATTCAAGCAACATTAAATGTAGCGTAAAACTTAATTTTACGAATTCCCATCATCAACAGAAGTTTATCGTTAACCGCTGCGAAAGTCTCGTTAACAGATTTACTATAGCATACGAAATGTAAAATATGTTTGGCAGATGCAAAATTACAAGTTTCCAGTAGAGAAATTTGCGAAAGAAATATACAAACAAAGAAGAATTGAACTGCTGCAAAGGGCTATTGACCATAAGTCTCTGTGCTCAATGTCTGTTATTATATAAATGCAATACAATTAATCAATTATTTCCTTTGTATACGATTAGAATATAAAAATCACATTCTATGAACAATTATAAGAATTGATTAATATTATATGATTTCTTCACTTCTCATTGACTTTTTTTCTTCTTAAATGATAATATAGTAACTTCATCATGCAATCTCGTCATTTGCGCTCTCACTAAACCTTTTCTACTCTCATTCCACTACCGTACAAAAAAAATAGAGCATAAATTACAAAAGTATGGGGGATTGAATGATTTCTAGAATTTAAACTGAATTGATGATGGAGACAACCTAACAATTGATGTCTTCATAATGGTCTCAGCAATTTCTTTCATTTCAGCTTTTTTTTCCGTTGCGTTTCGTCTCGTCTGCTAGGATTACAGTTGTCGGCCACTGCAAGTCACGATACGCTAAATGCTTTCTAAATACGTGTGCATCTTCGGATAGTCGATTCGAGGATCGCAGGGAAATCAAGATGCAAGATTTATGCGATTCCTTTGTGGCTGCTGCTACACCTATAATATTCATTTAAACTTCTATTATATGCAAAATCGCATTACCCTTTTTCGCAATAACTTATCCAGAGATTTATCGCTGCAGGTAAAACTGCAATCCATTAAAAGCCGCACGGAACGACCGATCAGGCTGTTATTTAATCAACCTCTGCAGCCCTTATTCATTTAAAGGTTCACGTAACAGTTTCGAGTCTTGCAGAGCCTTGAGAGTCAAGTGACTTTTTATACTTCTCTCTCTCTCTCTCTCATTTGCAAACGACGAGTTGCGGAACGGTGTAATCACGCGAAGGTGAAACCGCACCTTGTCTTCAAAAGAATACTTAATAATGAAGAAAGAAAAAAAAATGATAAGTGACTCAATTTACGATTATATTCCGTTGCGTAACGATCGCGAATCTGAACGGAGTTGCAGGCAGGAGGAGCCCACAGCAATTATCCGATAATCTAAAATCTAGATTTGAAAGTCTGCAAAAAATGTGCCACCTTCGTAAATGTCAGATCCTCAACTCTGACTCTGTTATTTATGCAAAGCAATAATTATGTCAAATTATAATACGGATTGACGAAAGAAAATAGCTTAAGCAATAGGCGAAGAGCAAAGGCTACAAAAATGAGTTATAGCGAAACGTTACTTACGTGTATTGATGAATTGTTGGAGCAGGTAACATTACCGTCGTGAGCCGGTGTTTCGTTCTGGATCATATCGCTAGGAAAAAATTGCTGAAAACACAAAATTGTTGTAAATAAACTGTTAAAGTAAATTCAATTATTTTGAGTTATGAATGGATAAACTAATATAATGATCGCAATTAATTAAGGACCTAAATAACCTCAGCAGATAGCAAAAAAAGTAGAAAGTTGCATATTTAGATGATAACTCCAACAAACTGCAATACTTTGAAAAGTATACCAATAAATTAATAAAGATAAAATTAGATTACTTCAAATCGTTTCGTTGTGTATTTATGTTACGAAATGAATTATTGAGTCATTTGAAAGGCTAAAATCTGGTATTGATATATTCATTAACGTCTACTTTTTTCTTTGTTATATAAAATGTGTTGTATTTTCTTGATGTGGTTGAAACATCAAAAACACGACGAGTTACCTGAACATTACATTCGTTCACGTTCATAATCAAATCGGACAAATCTGGCACACCACCTCCGTGGCACGTGAACAATAATCATCTCACGGAACCGAGAGATAATTGCATCGGCACAATTACTGAACCATTTACAATCATGCGGCAACAAACGTGTCGAACAAACCCAATGAGAAAAGAAGTCTGAAATATCCGCAAGAGGATCAAAGCAAACATTGAATGAAAACAATGAGTACGAGTTGTAATTGTATGCGTTTTAATGATGTTTCGAAATAAAAACGAATCATAGATTGTAAAGAAAATTAATTCTGCGATGCACGTTTTTCGTTTTCACTGCTCAGATTCATCCTGCTGCATTTGTTAGAAACGTAATACAAGGTGTCCAAGTGCAGTTAGATTGATTAGTTATTAGCAGCACGTGCATGATTTATGTGCACAACATTATTTCGGATTCACATTACTTTCTGCATCTGCATACACAATTCGTTGCATATTAATTTCGTTCATTGAAATTTTTAAACATATGCAATTGCAAAGAAAAACTGATTATTAATTAACCAAATTCATTAGTTTAATATGACTACTTATAAAAGAAAAACGCCCTTTTAAAATATCAATTGTTCAAAGTTTCATGCATAAACCTTTTCAACTGTTTCTTGGTATAAACGCGGAGGTCGTTGATCGAAGACCTTCAATCGATATTCCCATTAATAAGAAATCTTATAAATAAATTGTGAGTATTGATAGAAAAATCAGGTATTGTGCAACTGGAATATTGTATTCGACACGATGTAATATTCATTAGACACCGTGCATTCAAATCCTTTGATCACTCATTCTCAATTCATGCCGTTTCCCCTTTACAAGCCAATTTGAATTTAGCGCTTCTTTTTTTCTTTCAAAGTACGCCAATTTCAATTGAATTAAACATGTAATTAATGTGCAACAATTAACCGCGCAATTATCCTCAGTAATCACTGAATATTTAATAGTATTAAAGGTACAAAATATTAATGAGATTGGATCGGTTTTTTCAATTAACTCAAATTGGTACAAAAAAGATGAATGTTCTAGTTGATAAGAAACAATTTGTTTGTAAAGTTATTCTAGGATATTATTATGAAATACCAATAAATATCGTAAAATTTGTTTAAAATCCTATTTGTTTTTATTATCCTAAAATTAATAATTTTTGAAATAATTGAATTTGATGATCAATAAATAATTATTGTATAGACAACGTTTAAAAAACAAAGCTTAGATATTTCTTAGTTTAGATTAAACGTTTACAAATACAATTATTATTGTTGTGTCTGAGAGTCGTGCTTAATTACTTTATTACTATGTAGTGAGTCTTCTTCCAGTTTATATTTTATTGATATTGTTTCAGCGAGTTTGTTGGGTCATTTTATTTAGTTAGTCTTCTTGAGTAAGTGGAAGCACTTGAGGGTTCAGTGTGGATGCTAGAGCTCTTATTGCACTTGATGTGTTGGCATTCAAGAGACATCTTGCGAAAGGGTAGAATATTCGTACACAAGGACGAGTCTGAAGTGCTACAGGATAATGAGTATTTGTATAAAACAAGGGAACGTTGATCCGCACACTTCTTACTAATAAACTAAGAAGTAGTAGTATTAAATTCCATGAATTTCAGAATAACATTTACAATTAATAAGTTCACAGTTAAACTAATACAATTAACAACTAGATGAAACGAAGCCGGATAATAACTTTAAATTGCACTCTAACGGGAAGTTTCGAAATGAACGTGCATATGAGGTTCGTGCGACAAAAAGGAAATACTTAATGGAATAAGTTTCGCAACTAAAAAGTTCGTTCATTATGTTTAGAAGGAGGAGAAAGGCCGTTTGAACTTCCGCGCGGTATATTATTAAAAATGTACAAGTTTAATCTCGATTCGGCCTGCTTTTTCAGCGTTTTCAGAGACCTGAAGTCCGAAAGACCCGTATGGCAAGGATTAACGAGGCTTAGGACTTATCGAAGCACTTCATAATAACAATAATAATAATAAAAATGGTGATGAAACACGTTGAAATAATACGGTAAAGTATCAAAAGGTTAATGGAAAGTAATAATAAATATTAATAACTTCATTTATAGCATCCATGTTTGCATATGGCGTTCATTTCGTAGGCAAACAGCAGTCGGCGAAGAACGCTAGATTCGTGCATAATTGAATTATGTCATATACATGACTGTACGTACATTTTTTTGTACATTAAATTTGTTTTATTTAGTGAATTTTTCATCTTAAATTTTTGTTTCTTCAAATTTGACAGAAAATTGTAGCCAAACGGCTGAAGCCACAGCAATCAATGAATATGTGTTGCATTCCCCAATTATCCAGTTTTCATATGCATATTTAGGATCTTTTCTATCTATAACATTTTACGAGAAATTCGCTAAAATGTGAAGACGCTGCTTTTTCGCATGTCAATTTTTCATTTCTTCAACTTTGACAACGAATTGTAGCCAAACGGCTGAAGCCAAAGCAATGAACAAATATGCGTTACATTCCCCAACTATCCTAGTTTTATAAACATCTTTCAGATCA
>JAFMTC010002485.1:66895-79965 GCA_018845635.1 Nicrophorus orbicollis | reverse complement strand
AGGATTACCATTGGGATTACCATTAGGATTACCATTGGGATTAGCAGTTGGATTACCATTTGGATTAGTTCCAGAGATGTGGATGCAGTCATCAAGTGGTGTAAGTTCTTTACAACGCGAATCGGTAGTGTTAGTTATTCGCGAGTTTGTCCAGATTTTTGGAAATTTCATAAGTGCCGGAACTGACTGTTGTGCGATTCTAAAACGCGAATTGGAAGTGTTCAATTAGTGACTCAAACCCCAAGTCTTCCCTCTCATTCTAATCATATTTTTCATTTAATATTTTCTTAAATTCATTTTTCATATTTTAACATTTTGCATCCTTTTCTTAATTTTATTTCTTTTCTGTGTAGTTAATGTTAAACTCTACTTATATAATAGTCAATTATTTTTTACTTTCGTAGTTTAAAATTAGTATTGATTTGGAAATGATCTCAATTTAATTTAAGTAATTAGAATTAATTATTTTTATTATAATCAATTTTCGTTAATGTTAAAGTCATCATTTCGAAAGTTGCATAATTCTCATTATTAATTTCATTAGTTAGTTAATATATTATAGTTCAGGAAGTTCTATAAAGGGGTTGGCCACCCTCAAGCAAATTGGTTTGTTCTGTCAGTTTTTGGAAAGTTTCTCATATTTCCAAAACTTGAATGTTATGTGTTGTAGTATATGTTGTTTCGATATGAATGAAAATGAGCTCGTAATTGATTGTGTGTGTATTTCGATTTAGTTTGTATGTGTGATTTTGGATGTTTTGTACGAAAGATTGTGTTGAGTTGTTTATAGGTTCTAATAAAATGTTAAATCTTCATTAACATTTTATAATTTGTTAGGTGCTTGATTAGAATTCCTGAACTCTAATACATTACTTTTCTCTGAAATTGAATAATGAATAATGTAAATTTTAGAACGCCAAATGTACATACAATTAAGTTCACTATTTAAGAAATATTCATGAAAAATGTATACTCTCCTATGATAACAGCAAATCCTTTACCAAAATGTCCATACATTGTTTTCAAATTCCTTCCTGGTGTGGTCGCGCGTTCGTTTCCATTTGCTGTGAATGGAAACAACGGCTTCCACGCGACCACCCAACCAGGTGCAAAAGGTATATCATCTTCTTCAGAAGGTGGTAACCAGGCATCAATTCCAAGCGCAAAACACAGCCTCTGAATTGATGCAAAATCGTACACATTTACCTTCTTGATGTTGCACCTGTTTTATACAGAAAATGTGATGGATTCGTTTAATTTTGGCATTCAATTTCAGTTTATCCGAAAATTGTAATTAATTCTTATTCTAATTAATTACAGTGTGGGGCTCATGTTAGAAAGAAGGAGGAACCAAGGTTAAGGTTTACGACCCTCAGAAAGTTTAAAAGAGACGAATCCGGACCTAATCAATCTCTTGGTTCGCATCCGCCCTTGTGTTATTGTACTTTGTCACAAATCTGACCAACCATTATAAGTATAGTCAAAAATTCCCAATAAGGCTCCACATCCAACAACAATAAAGAAATCTTCCACTGTGTTCCTAAAACCATTCTGTCGTCATCCTACTGATTATTAAGTACAAGTACCTTCATGGACATAATCCTAATGTCTCTGAGAGATGTTCCCATCATTAATCCTAAATGTTTGTAAATGTAAACTAAATTCAAACTTCTATTTAGAAAAAAATGTCAGTACCTTTATTTTCGTATAAATACATTTTACAAAAGTCGGTATTGTGTGTATATATATATAAATATAATTGAAAAAAAAACTTATTAAATAAATAAATAAGACAAAATAAGAAAAACATTCCTTTTGCAGTAAATGCTTACATTTTAGAATACTGTCATTTCAAAACCGACCTTTTGCCCATCGACGTTCACTTTTCAATTAATTTTAGAAAAATTACATTTTTTTTGCCAAGCACACTTATTACATCGTTTTTATCATCTTCAATATATTTGTTTATTTATATATAACCGATAAATCGTAGAATATCAAATATATTTCTTGTATATTTTTACATTGAATAAATATTATATTTCCCAACGGAGAGTTCAGATCCAAACGTTTCGACCAGACGACTTTGCACAGCCAAAAAGCAGAGTCGCCGTCCCACTTTTTCATCATTTTGCAACAGCGATTCGTCCTCGTGAAACCATTTTAGAGTAATACTAAATCCATAGCTTAAATCATAAGTTAAAAAAAAATCTAAAATGGAAATTAAAATTGCACTTGAGGCTTTGTCTTCTCGTAACATACATTACGTAAAATAAATATAGATCTTATGTAAATCTGGCATAACAGTAGAGCTTAAGTATAAATAAATAAGAAAATAATAATATAAAATTTGAGCGAGTACGAGTATTATCTGTTCGTTTTTGTTTTTACGAGTTTGCTGCTTCTTCTTTTCCTTCTGCTATTTTTTTTCTTCATCCGAAAATCCAATTAAAATAATCGTTATATCACAATTAATTAAGTACTTAAATTAGAGCGAGAGAAAAGTATGATATGCTTCAAAAAATCAAATTTCAAATCAATCTGTCGTAGACTATTGGTCATACTGAGGTTTCAGAGTTGAGTCTTAGAACGAACTTGTTGCTCTTCGGATCCACCACCTCCTCGGTGATGTTGAAGTGCGGCAGTTTCTTGATTGTGCAGAGAAGAGAGACGTCGTTCTGTCTCAGCTGGAAGCAAACATTGTCGCCGATGGGTCGTGACAACAATTCTTCGCATATCAACGCCCAGGTTTGAACGTTCTTCTGCTCTTTGTCGTTCTGCAGAACAGGTTCCGTAATCAGGTAAGGCTCCAGGAAGGCCCTCGGTGTTAGATCGTGGCTCAAGCAATTGGCTAGGTGCGTTAATATACTATCAACTGAATGCCTGGGCTGCTGTCTTGTCACCCTCAGATACTTTTGCAAGGCCCTCGCCATAGACGGGAATATGGCTTGAGCCGCCTCATGAGGATCCATCGGAATAGCAGGCACTTGGTCGTTGTGCAGTCTTTTTATATGCGTAAAAGCCTCTTCGGCGGCAGTGATCAATCTAGCTCTGCGCTTCTTCACCCTCCTCTCATATTCGTGCTCTTCGTAGAACCTCTCGTTGTGACTCGAATCCCTTCTTCTAGCGTGAGCAGCCAACATAGCTCTAGAATTCGATTGCTGCATTCCGCTATTATTCACCCCATCCACCTCATAGAACTTGAAGCTACTGGACGCCTTCCTCGAGCTCTTCGAAACCGGAATCCTCTCCAAGTAAGGATTGTAAATCGGGAATTCAGTGTAATACTTTTCCAAAACCCAAACAGCAGCCCTTTGTATGCTGAGCTGACCGATGGAGAAGGCCTGCGAAGCTCCATCGGGACTCCTGATTATCTTGATGTAATAAGCCGGCTTCTGGTGCCTAATCTCCATGAGAACAACGGATAAGTAGTGTATGAATAATAAAGTGTCCGTTAAACTCGAAGCGTAAGCCACCAAAGCCTTGTAATCCACGTATTCCTCAGGTGTAATCGCAGCCCTCGCATTCTCAGTCACCTGCACGATGTAGAACAGCCAATTCGCGAAGGTGCAGATCAGAGTTAAAGCTAAAACAGTCGCTCTGAACAGGAACACTCCGGGCAACGTAGCATTCGGCTTCCTGAGGAAGACGGCCCAAGCTCCAGCAGCCAGAATAACCAATTTAAATGCCAGCGAAACGAGTAATCCTTTGCATTCCGCGCCGCACAGCAGCAGCTTCCCGTTGTTCTGTATTCCAACATTGTTCGACAATGCTGGAAAGAAACCGATTTTCGGCAACACCACCATCGCTATGGGGCTCAGAAACGCCGCGATTGATATTATATAAGTTAAAATCGTTCCAAAATACCTCTGGCAAATGAAGCTCAGACCAGTATCAGGCTCCCCAGGCCAATTGCTCACATCTTCTGTAGACTCCGACTGCTCCGATGTGTTTCCCGTTATCGCCGTCGTGTTCTCGCCCCAATTATCATCCTGTGGCAGTATTTGCACCTCAATCACCTCCTGTCCATCCCTATTATCAGGTGTTATAGTGACTGCAGTCTGAAACGGAGCCATACTGTCCTCGTTCTTGTTGCGAGATTTGCCACTCCTGAAAGTAATTTCACGAAATACAGTTGAATCTAATTGTTGAATTTACTGTGAATTCGCTTACCTGGTGCTCCTGTGTGAATGCTGCCTGTAATTGTTTCTGTCCCTGTGGCCCCTGGATCTGCGGGACCTTGAGCTGTTCTCGGACTTCACAGACTCAGTCTCCATGTCTCTGGCTGTAGTCTCATTCCCCATAAACCCTGATTTACACTCTCACAGCTGCACAACTTCATTTGGGGCAAGCCCAGAGGATGGAAATTATTTCAACCGAATGCACAAATCAATCACACTGACATTTTTACGTTGCACATATTACAATATGTGTATAGCAATAACGCGATTATATATTGCAACTTTTCCTTTTTTTTTCTTCTCTTGTTGGTGGAATGCACTGGACACTCTCACTTGGGGCTGGGTTTCGCTCGCTGCAGAACGCTCTCAACAGCTCAATTGTTGATGCTCGTCGAACTGGGAACTTTTGTTTGTTGATTTTGTTGCTACGTTGCTCAGGAGACGGCCGAAAAGCCTGCTCTATGAATATTAATTACTCCACAAGTTCTTGTTTTGTTTCAACATGGCGTTGCTTCTGTGCTGTTGATTTACCATTTCAATAACTGAAATTACTTACGGTTTATACAACCACCTTCACTCCCTGCAAAGACATAATTGTTTCATAACAGTACAATAGTTAATTAAATTTAGTACGTTGATTTTCAATTTTTACTGAATAGTTTAATATTAACTAAATATAAGTTGATCGAATATATCAAATTGTTAAATTGGTTTTATATTATTTATTTTATAACTATTATTGTATGAAAACGCTACGATTTTTTTGTGATTTGTTTGTGTAACTATTACAATAAATATTGTTATTATAAGAGTCACAAAAACAGATATAAATAATAGATACTCATAGAATATTAATAATGAAATAAAAACAATGCAACTCCTACAAAGGGCTATTGTCCAATTTGTACTTTTTAATTTAATTGTAAATATATAAATCAGTTATTTAATTAACTTAAGACAGCAATGATATTTTAAATTAAATTATTTGTAATTGTTAGTAATGGAAAATAATAATTTGATAATAATTAATATAAATAATTATTTTTATTGTAGTTTTTAAGTACAAAAATTGACATAATTCTTTCAATAATATAAAGAAATTTAAAAATATATATATATTTAAAATAATCTGTGTAGTCAACCAACAAAACATATATTCCCCATATTTGGTTGCGTTTCGTCACGTTTATCACCAAGGGTAACAACGACCCATATAGTGGCATATCATAGAAATTCTGAAAAGCAAGTGGCGTTCCAAGTGAGATGCCGGGTAACTATTTATCAAAACAAAATTACATAACCTCATTATATACTTCACAATCCAATTTTATTCCGTTTATACATATTTTCTACTAATTTAAAACTATACTCACTAATGAATATACTAATTAATATTATTACAAGTTTTAACATAGACTAATATGTTTAATGATAAATGAACTTATTTGGATTAGTATAATCTCTGTTAAAAGAAGTCGAATAATCGTTTTTCTAATTGTAAATGAACGAAAATGGTTACGCAAAATGTATTTTCAGATTGAAATTTCAAGTTATTTGGCGCCATTAAATGTGGCGACACCTAGTGAGTAACCGAGTAAATAACCGAAATTGTTTTTCTTGGTTATGTTTACTCCAATTGCTTCAAATCGTCCTGCACGTGCTTCATTTGATCAGTGTGTTTCTAGATGATAAACCTCAAACATGAAGTTCAGCTACTCTGTAAATAACCTAAACTTTGTTACTTGTTCAAACAGCAAAATTAATCAAATCTTTGTTTTTTAGTTTAACAATTTGTTGGGTTGTGTTTACCGACAAGGTAATCTCCTGTTCACAAATGATGGCAACTCAGTGATAAGCCCAGTGGGCAATCGAATAACCATATTCGATTTAAAAAAGTAAGTGTTTTCCACAATATCTGCAAGTGTAACTTAATATTTGTTTCCTTTTTTTTAGAAACACATGCAACACTTTACCTGTGGAAAGCAAATTCAATTTCACAACATTAGCTTTAAGCCCTAATGGGTGCACCCTGTTAGCTGTCAATGAAAACCATTCGTGTTTCATGATTTCATTGATCTCGAACACAGTGATCCACAAAAGGAGTTTCCGTCATTTGGTAAAAGCTATTAAATTCAGTCCAGATGGAAAACTGTTTGCTATGAGTCTTAATGATGAAGGTATTATCCATTTGGAAATGTCAAATTAATTATTATTTATTGATGTTAATTTGAATTTCAGTTTTGATATTCCAAGCTCCAGGCCCTTATTCTGGTGAATACAATGGATTTCACTTGAAGAGGAAACTGGGTGGACTTCAGGATGAAACCACCTGCTTAGATTGGAGTGGTGATTCTAAATTGTTGGCTGTCGGAACTAAGGAAATGCTTGTACATATTTATTCAATGAATACGTGAGTATTGATGTTCATGAATAATAAATTGAATACTAATCAAACCAATTTTATGCAGCGACAAACGTAACAGTAGGTTAACATTAGGAAAACAAGGTAGTAAAGTGATATCTGTATTCTTCGACCAAAAAACCAATGATTTGATTACAATCACGGCCAGTTCTAAATTGCACGTATGGAAATGCACTAGGCACACCGATGATGATACGTTGGAAGAACCTTCAAAGAAACAGAAGAAAGATGAGGAAGTTCAGGATTACGATGCGACGAAAACTTTGGAGCAGACTGAAGAGGAAATAACGAACGCGTTGGAGAAGATCGATATAATCGATGAGAATGAAAAGTCCAGAAAAAAGAAGAAAACGAAATTTGATGTGTCTTTCGATACAACAGGACATAAAATACTCTTAGATAACAGTAAAGTGAAGATTTGTTCGGCTACGTATCACAACGACAATAAGATATTAGTGGTCGGAACGAGTGTTGGTGACTTTTACATCTACGAAATGCCTGACTGCAGTTTAATCCATTCGTTGAACATTTCCAAAAACAAGATCAAATCCATAGCCATGAACAGCACCGGCGATTGGATCGCTTTGGGATGTTCCGGCATTGGACAATTATTGGTGTGGGAATGGCAAAGTGAGTACAGTTTACTTGTAAATTGGCAAGTATTTAATTTGTGATATTTTTTAAAGGTGAAACTTATGTGATGAAACAGCAAGGGCACTCGAGCAACATGAGTTGCATATCTTATTCCACCGATGGCCAATACATTGGAACTGGAGGTGAAGATGGTAAAGTTAAATTGTGGAACACCCAGACCGGTTACTGCTTCGTGACGTTCAGCGAACACACGAGTCCAGTTACGGCACTTCAGTTCTGCGGAAACAAGAAGTTCTTGATTAGCGCTTCTTTGGATGGAACAGTCAGAGCTTTCGATATAATTAGGTCTGTTTTAGTGGTATTTTTATGTGTTTTCGTTTGGATTAACGTTGATGTTTTAGGTACCGTAATTTCCGGACGTTGACGACTCCAAGACCGGTGCAGCTTTCGTGCGTTTCCGTTGATAGCAGCGGAGAATTCGTTGCAGCCGGTAGTCAGGACAGCTTTGAAATTTACTTATGGTCGATGAAGTTGGGTCGTTTATTGGAGATCTTGAGCGGTCACACTGGACCAGTCGTAAGTGTTCAACGTGCAACAATTTATGTTTATTTTTTTAAATTGTGGGATATTTCAGTGCGGAATAGAGTTCAGTCCAAATCCGAACAAAGCTGTGATGGTGTCAGTTTCCTGGGATAAGACGTTACGCATCTGGGATGCGATTGAGAAGGGTTCTGCCCATGAAACCATCGAGTTGTGTTCAGACGGTTTAGCAGTTGCTTTCCACCCCGCAGGTCAGGTGGTGGCCGTGGCCACTCTCAACGGTCAAATCGCCACGTTCGATGTAAAAACGGCAAGTCAATTGTTCACTATCGACGGAAGAAACGATTTGGGAAGCGGTCAACTGGACACAGATTTGGTATCGGCCAACCAATCTTTGAAAGCAAAGTAATAGATTAACGGTATTGTTTGAAGACGCAGATTTAATCGTTTAACTTTCCAGGGCCTTTTTGACATTATGCTATTCCGCTGACGGTGAATGCATCTTGGCCGGAGGCCAGTCCAAGAACGTGTGCATCTACAACGTGAAACAAGGCATCATCTTAAAGAAATTCGCCATTACTTGCAACTTATCCATGGACGGCGTTCAAGTAATACTTCGATTATCCTCGGAATTTAATCAAAATTATTAATTTGGGCTTTGATTTGCTAGGAATTCATCAGTTGGAGAAATCGCACGGAGTTCGGTAATTTGAAGCTGGTGGAGGAGAGGGAAGAGCTGGAGGGCGGAAAAGTTGCCATCAGACTGCCGGGAGTGAGGAAGGGCGACATGGCAGCCCGCAATTTCAAACCGGAGATCCGCGTTTTCGCTGTACAATTCTCCCCGACCGGTCAACAATGGGCTGCGGCTACCACCGAGGGTTTGCTGGTTTACAGCCTGAACTCCGGCGTAGTGTTCGACCCTTGGGAGCTGCAGATCAACATCACACCTTCTTCAGTGCGTAAAGCTATCATTGACAACGATACGACGAACGCTCTGATGATGTCTATGAAGTTGAACGAAGCCGGTTTGATTAACGAGGTTCTTGAAAGCATCCCAGTGAAAGACAGTGAGTGTTGATAGATTAATTTGTTGTTAATTGGTAATTACAATTTTTATTTGCAGTTGATTTGACTGTTTCGAGTCTGAACGAGAAATATATCGAGAGGCTGCTGCTGATCGTGTCGACGGCTTTGGAATCTTCGACACATTTAGAGTTTTATCTGCATTGGGCTCAAAGCATCTTAAGCACGCACGGTTTAACGATAAAAGCTCAGCAAAACATGCCGGCGATTTTGGCGCTGCAGAAAAGTTTGACCAAGAAATACGAGCAATTTTCAAAGATGTAAGATTTACAATTTTTGTATTGTACTTATATATTATAATAATTATGATTTTACTTTTCAGTTGTGATTTCAACAAATACACGATGCAGTACATCTCGAGATTGGGTGAAGTCAAGACGAATGCTGAAGCTAGAATGATTGAAGATGATGAAGGGTCCGTTGAGGACGAAAACATGGATTATTCCGAAGAGGAATGAGACGTCGGGTGGTAATTAAAAAAATATATATTTATTCGTAAGAGACAAATATAACAAAGAAATATATAATAATGGAATAAATAAATAAAACAACGCATATTTTCTTCCTCAACATAATTGAAAGCTCGATTCTTAAAACAAAACACATTATATTACGAGATTATTATTAATGATTTGTGGGTTTCTTAATTCGCTACATTCTATTGAAATGTAGTGTGCCTAGATTAAAATAATAAACAACAATTTAAACAAGTGGAAAATCAACAAGAACAATTTGTGCGAATATTGACTTATATTTTGCAATGTTCCAAGTTGATGTTGGTCTTCTTCTGAACGGTATCTATGACCGAGTTGCCGTATTTGACGGTCGTCGAAACGGCGCCGAACATTCGGTCCATCAGACCCTTCGACGGTGACCTCTGCACCTGCGTCCTCTCGACGTTCACCCGCAGGAACTTCAGGATGATCCTGTTGAACATATCCGGGTTGTCCTGGTGCGGAAATTGGCCTGACCCGTCCATGATCTTCACGAAGAACTTCTCGCAGTAGTCGGTGGACTGGACGACGCCCTCCAGCTTCACGTACTGGCCCTTGTTGCCGGTGATCAGGAACGTGGACTGCTTGACCGGTTCCGTGCGTTCGCTGATCCGGATGAACGGCAGATTCCTGTAGTAGTTTATGGGCCCGGTCCAGTCCTCCTTGCGCGAGAACGTGTACTTGTAAGCCTCCATGTACGTGTCCTTGTTTCCGTTCTCCTCCAGGTGCTTGTGGTACTCGCTGATCAGCTTGATGTCCTCCTTCAGGGCGTCGATCTCCGGCAGGTACGGCCACTGCATGAAGTTGATCCAGTGGTTGTTGAAGTAGCTGTGCGACGATATGTTCTTCCAGTAGATGTTCGGATGCGGGCATCCAACAGCTATGAATTTATCGACGAGCTCGGGCTCCTGGTTCACCAGGTACCAGCCGAGGAGGCCGCCCAGGTCGTGTCCCATCACGATGCATCTGTTCACGCCCAGCGTTAATATGAACTGTTTCAGTTCCTCCAGGATGATGTCGATGCGGTAGCTCCTCCTCCAGATCGGCTTGTCCGAATCCCCGAAACCCTTCAGATCCAACGCGACGACCCTAAAATGCTCTGCGAGCGCCGGGATCTGGTATCTCCAGCTCAACCAGCAATCCGGAAAGCCGTGCAGCAGCAGCACGAGCGGCCGATCCTTAGACCCCGCCTCCACGTAATGAAATTTTATACCCTGCAACAAACAACCCCAATTACACCACGTAAGTGTTTCCATCTTTACGTCCATCAAAAAAATAACACATTCCAAACACATATACAGGGTGATGCATATATCACGAATGATTTTAGAAAAGATACCCAAGTTATTTTGCAGCAACATATATTTATGTTTCTTTTGTATTTCTTCATTATTGTTGTATTGACTTTATATTTAATATTTATTAATCATAAATTGCAACAATCTTATTTGAATCTTTTGACAATAGATTACCATTAATTAAAATAAATAATAATACTTGAAAACACAAACTCAATACATAAAAAATGGGAAATATACAAGAAAAATGAAATGCTATTGTTGCAAAGGGCTGTTGACGGCTATTTTGAAGAAATTTTGAATATTTTAACAAATACGTCACTTTTGCATCACTCTACTATCGTTATTGGAATTGAAATCAATCTGACAGCAATTTAAAATAATTAAACCTCCGTCTCCGATTACTCCTTTCTCGGCTCATTAACTTTGAATAAATAACAAATATGTTTTCGGTTTTAAATCCGCGTTTATCGTGACTTTTCGATACGCAATCAATCTTAATTATTACAAAACAAAATACGCACTTGATACATGTAACCTATCGTTAAATCTCATACAAAAAACAATGCATTTCACGAAAAATTAGTTATAAGATTAATATGTTATTATTAGTTAATCAATGCATATAATATTTAGTAAATTAAAGACAATTGATATCAATTTTAATCAAATTTGGTTGCAAGAAAATATTTCATATAACTATCTAATTAAAAAAATATTTAATGAAAAAAAATGGCTTTGAAATCAATTTATTATTGTTAATTAATCAGTCTTAATTAAATATTTGATAAATTGCATTCCAAATTGATTTACTAACAATAATCAATTTCGGTTGCATACAATAATTTGTGTTCTAACGTCACCCATCTATTAGTAGTTTTTTAAAATAATCCCGCTGATAATAAATGAATTTAAATCATTCGAAAATAACCTTGTACAATCATTTTTTTTTGTATTTATATCACATTAATCGTTTCAATTAAGTCGCATTTAATTGTTCATTTATAATTATAAAAATAATAATAATTAAAAATAGTATATCTTTTTATAAATGAATCTAATTATAATTGCAGCACATGAAACGGACAATTTAAATGTTTAACAGATCGTTAAACATTTTGCATTGACTCACAATGGAAATTTTGAATTATCAGAAGTTTTACATTTGTATCTTAATTAATTGCTCGAATCAATTAAATTCCATTCGTTAAATCAAATTTCGTGATATTGTGATTCATTTGGGAATTCAGATTTGATTTGATCAATAAATTAATTGAATTATAATGAAATTAAATGAATTGCAAAATTCATATAAATTAACAAAATTTGTACTACGAATGCAAAACGAAAATTCTTTTAGTTAAGTCATAAGTTTAAGTAATTTCTTTTAGTTTAAGTAGATAATGTTTCATTTGGTTTGAGCATTGCGATTCTGATGTTATTATTAAAAGTTGTTTCCCTTGGATCGGACTTTTGAGTCCAACGAATCACGTCTACTTAACATGTTTCTTAAGTGGTTTCTAATGTGTTTGATATGTGAAGTTAAATGAAAAAATAAAATAACTTAAGACAATGATAGTAATAATCTATGTATTGTCTATCCAAAATAGATCCAATTATAATTAGTCTTAAATGAAGAATGCTTAACATGTTTATATTGTAGTGCTAAGGTGTTTAAGTGAATTTAAATGTGTTTTATGTGTAATGTTAAATGTAGAAACTAGTTCTAATTAAGGCTCATGATAATAATAATCTATTTTTTATCCAAAAGAGATTCAATAATGGCTAAGTCTTAAATGAAGAATGCATAAGATGTTTTAGTGTATTGTGATATGTTTTAAATGTGAAGAGATCTAATTATAATTAGTAAGTCTTAAATGAAGAATGTTTAAGTGGATTCTAATATATGTTATATATGTGCAGTTAGATGAATAAGACTAATTAATAAGACTGAATAAGATGTTTATATTGTAATGGTAGTAAGTTTTGAAGTTGTTTTCAATTAGAATGGAAATGATTAAAAGAGAGGATTGTTTATTCTTGTACGAAAATTAAAATTGATATCGCGATGTGCGACGGACCGCCGTCGCTCAGTTTTGCGTTGCAAATGTACGAATCTTCTATATTTTTTTTAACTCTCTTTCAATGTGATGTTTCTCCAGCCGTCGATGCGATTCAATCTAATCGCTCCGTGTGATTTTGTAAGTGCCACGAACCTTGAGCTTCACGTATTTGTGCTGTCCGAGGGATGAGTCGACGAGGCAGTTCGGCGGATTGTCCCTCATCTCCAGCGTGAAGAAGGCGTTCGGATTCCACAGCCATTTCGCGAACCTCTTGAAGACGATCCAGAGGCCGAAGATCACGGCGACCGTGTGTATCTGCAGCGCGTCCAACCAGGAGATGCTCTCGATGCACCCGACCGGACCTCTCGTCACCATAGCAGCACCACCACCAAGAC
>JAFMTC010002485.1:50472-66017 GCA_018845635.1 Nicrophorus orbicollis | reverse complement strand
CTCTGGCCATTGATGTTACATCTGGAGTACCTAAAGATAAGCAAGAAATATCGTTCATGCTTTTGAAGCACCACTTTTTGCCTGTACTTGATTTTACTCTATCGAATCGTTGTGCGGTACCTAAAAAACACAAATTGTAATCTTCAAAAACATGTAAACGACTAAAGAAATCAATCTCCTAAGTCGTACTACCCGAAGCTTAAGTCGTACCTTAACATAGAGTTACAACAACTACTATAGAGTAGTTTTTAGTATTAACTATGTCTCATATTCAATAAGTCAACATACACATAGCTCTGGCCATTGACGTTACCTCTGGAGTACCTAAAGATAAGCAAGGAATATCTTTCATGCTTTTGAAGCACCACTTTTTACCTGTACTTTGTTTTTCTCTATCGAATCGATCTTGCAACTTGTTTTTCTCAATCAATTGATAAGCAAGTTTACTTAGGTCAGTTGTCCAAAAAAGCTAGCTTCTAAATTAAGAACTCCTTCATATTTTCAGTAAAATCATGACGCCTTCCAAATTTGACATTCTTGTTTAATCCTTTAAACAGACACCGTAACGTTCGTTTAACTATTTTATATTGTCTATGAGCTAATACCTCATCCAGATCTTATATTTTCCAACTATTATAAATACGTTTCCAATTCGTGTATAGCAAAAATAAGAATGAAAACAACAGTTAGATTACATTGGGGGAAAAAGTAAGATTCAAGAATTTGTGTCATTGTAGATTTTTATTATTAACATTTTAACAAAAGCTTAGTTCGGAACAGTGTTTAATTGATTGAGACGTGTTTGAATTCTCTTGAATTTGTTCTTTACATTTTCCGTTTTGTTTTAATCTTGTATTTTGGGCACAAGTAGAATCAATATTGTAGACCATGGCGAAGATTTAGCACATAAAAGTTAAATAATTACAAATCTAAGGACTTCAGGTGCGAAACAAGAGTATGAATATGTTCTTAACAAGTTTTTGGATTGAGCAATCCTAGAAACGGTCCTGGAATTGGAGATTAACCAACATAAATATGTTTACGGATGTTGTCTAGTCTAAATATAGCCTTGCCATTCGAGTAGGCGTCCATCAATTAAGCGAAGTTAATTAATGGACGGTGATGGTCGGGCTGCCTACTTAACAAGTCCCGTTAGGAATTCCTTTCGCATTTTATTTACCCTGAAACCAGTATAAAGTGGCGAAGCCACGCAGCTGTTTACTTAGCAAATAATGGATGATATTAGTAGCAGCTTCAGTTAACAAAAGTTATTTATTTACACGGTAACATTCAAATAAAACAAATTTTCGACGACAGCGCCATCGCGGTGGATAGCTTTCCTCTTCGTTGGATGGGTAGTAGTAGTTGGTAGTAGTTTACAGAAGCTGATCAGCTGATGAAGACGACGTTGAGGAGGACGGTATCGAATCGTCGCGATAAACCATCCAGCGCAATATGTTTTTTTGCACGCACAGTTTCGTAACGTGACCGGAGATCATGAATCACTTCGCTTTTCGCGTGAATCGAGTGAAGGCGTGACCTTTGTATGTAAATAATAAATATGCCACATATTTGATCCCGCTGTGCACAAACACAGCCCACGGACAGTGAGAGAGAGAATAACCTACAAAAATTGAATAAGAAACAAGAACAAACAAAAAAAAAAGTAATAGAAGAGGAGCAAAAATAATGGAAGTCGATGCTGCTGTTGCTATGGTTTAACAACGATGTTAATTGTTGCCCTATCAGTTTGCACCTTGGTTACGTTTGTTATGGTCCTGATGCTGTGCTCGTGCTTCAAACGGAAACGCCAGAAGTAAGTGGAAATCATCATGAACGTTTTCAATTAGATTCACTAATATCAATGTCTGGCATGTCTGTGTGTTTTCTCTCGTTTTACATTTGAGACATTCGTAGCGTTTCCTTTCATCGCACCTTTCTTTTGTTTTTGGTTTTGTTTATAGAGATGATTGGCTTGGGCTTGATGGCATGGTAACGCAAAAGAATCCCGATGAGAATGTGAATCATCTTCCGTCGGCGGCGGCGGCGACGACGACTGTGACGGCCGTCATCGCCGACGATGACTCCAGAAACGGGACCGGCCTCGACGAAACCGACAAGTTTCGGGAACGGTGCCTACCTCACACATTTCGATCAACGGGACTGCATATTTTATCTAATTTTCGATTTGTTTCGTGCCAGCAGCGCGATTGCCAGCAACAACACGAGGAGGAGTCTTCCGGACATCCCGCTGGAAGGAGTCAATCGGGTGGACGGCGGCGCCTGGGACCCCAACAACGACAACTCCTCCGAGCTGTATGCAACCGTCGAACCCTACAACAATTTGGGTGAGGGTTTTCTACTTGAAATAGTATCACTTAACTAATATCACTTGAACGTAAAATTAAGAACATCCATTGATTGATTCCCTAAAGCAGAACCACAAATAATAGCCCAACTTTATATAAATGACTCTTTTAGTAAATAATTTGTGTTTGCTTATGGAAAAGAGACAACCTTATCAAATATATGTTTGAGAAAGATAATATGCAAACATTCACTTCCGTGAATAGACATAGATTTTTCGAAATTCGCTTGAAGTACTGTCAGAATTCATATGATTTTTGTATGTTTGATATACTTCATGCGTCAAAAAACAAATTGAACAAAGATTTTATTGACTTGAACGCCCGATGTGCATCCAATTATATGGGCTTAATGAAGATTATTACCTTGGAAACCATCGAAGCGATATTTGAATATGCAGATCGTAACGGGAATATAATTAGTGCGTAGCTGTGTGCTCAAGTAATTAACAGATATTTTATAAGTATTACTAATTTGCCTCAACTGACGTACGTTTCTCTTTTTCTTTCCAGCTAAACGTCACACTTTGACCAATGGCCTGGAGACGCCCCGTCCCCAAAACTCGAATTCCCAGAGCGACGACCCCTACGCCAGCGTCAATTACGATAAGCTAAAGGAGCATCCCTATGCCATAGTGAAGGGTCCAATAAATGGCGGTGGAGCTGACCCGGAGGAGAATCTCGAGGAGCCGACGGCCAGGACCAATCTGCTGGCATCCTCGTAAGATTACAGTTGATCCGTTGAGAAGTGTGTTGAAATGTGTGTTGAAGTAATGATAGGCCGGGAACGTCGCATTCCGAATCCAACGCCCCGCCCAGATCTCGGCGGAGCTCCGCCCACAGCTCGACCGGTCTCGACATCAACGCCGCCTCCGCGGTGTCAGGAGGCATCGCCGCTAGTCAGGAACTACCGTACATGACGCCCCCGATTGCGCAGCAACAGATCAACTTCAGCGGAGATTCGCAAGATTCTTCCAGTAAGTAACATACAAATGTTGATTGCAGATTACTTGATTTTCTACTTGTAGAGGGATACACGAGTATCAGCGTCAGAGAGCCGCTGGCTAACATTATAGCGCAAACTAAAGAAATGAACAAAGTTAAGAGATGCTTAGACCCACATTACTCGACGGTCTCGGATGATTCCGATGAGATGTACACGACGATCCCGGATCCGAACAATCAAGAGTACACGAGCGGAAGTGAGACTTACGCGCAGATCCAACCTTTGGCTTTGACCGTCGCCGCGGAAATCAACCATCAAGTGCCTTCAATCTCTTCAGCAGCTAATAACAATTCCGTTCCCGAAGCGACGGATGAAAGCAACGAATCCGCCCCGCAACCACCCAGCGTTGATAGTCTGAAATCAATGACCAATTCACATTCACGGCAAGGTAACAATCTTAATTTTATTCGTTTTTTTGTTATTATTATTTGTTTTTATTTTCGTTTTCCGTTTCTTTTTTTCCGTCGTATTGCGTTTCGTCAGCTGATGCAGAACCTTTTGTAGCGTCCTCGTCGAGTTCGGTGTTGAATTTAGGTTCGCCGAAACCGGAGAAGCGGCAGGCGAATTCGCCTCTTCCGCCACCTCCGTCGACGACCACCAGTCCGGATCAACCGACGGCGAAGAACCTGGACGATATGTACGCCAAGGTGCATAAGAATCGCAACAAGAAACCGTCCACTTCCGAAGAGCCTCCCGCTGAGATCGTTGAGGTGGTCAACGAGACGAAGCAGAGGCGCGAACACAATTACGAGACGCTGAAGAAGTCGCCGCGGAAGAATTCCGATCCTGGATACGAGAGGGTGAAGAACGGCGATTGCGATGTGGGCGAACCGAATTACGCAAGCATCAACGGGCCGGACAGCTTGAGGACGGATCCCGGTTACGAGGAGGTTTGCAGGAACAATCCCGATCCGAATTACGAGCAGGTGAAGGATCACGGCTATTCCACGATCAAGGAGTCGATGGCCATGGACGGGTATTCGGTGGTCAACAAGCCGCCGAAGGAGGATAGCGAGAGCGATCCGAACTACGAGAGCGTCAGCCAAAACGATCCGAATTACGAGAGCGTCAAGTATTTGGACGTCGGCTACGAGCCGCTGCAGAACAACAACAACACGGACGATTCCTCTTCGTCTAAATCCAAGTCGGGCTACGAGACCGTGGAAAACGCGCACGATCCGCCCTACGAGAAATTGAACGAGGACAACAAGACGGATTCGGAGTCCTCGGGATACGAGAAGATCGAGAAGAAGAGCGATTACGAGACCCTCCAAAGCGACGACGACGAGATTTTCCAGGTATAAGTCAGAGTATATAGTATTTATATATATATATAATCGATGCCGTGCGGTTCTTAGCCCCCCCGTCTTCTTTTCCTTTTCCCCAAAAAATATTATTGGTGCTACACAACAAAACAAAAACACTTAACGTTTCTGGTATATACATATATATAATATTTAGAGGAGAAGTGACTTTGAATAATTCGCATTTACTTACCTTAGGTAGCCTTCAATGTTATATATTGTTTTCTGTATTTTATGTTAAAAAAAAACAAACAAACAAGGATTTAGCGCCTTTAGTGTTAATTTCGTTTAATGTGATATATCTCATAATTATTGTTTTCAGTTCAGTATTTAACTCGTATTAACTATTCTATTATTATTATTATTCTCGACTTAAATATTTATCGGTCTCTTTCGTGTTCTTGAGGAAGAATCACTTCATTGACGGCCTAAAACCGGAAGAAGAAAACAGTTTACGTTTCTTATTCGGGTCGAGGGAATTCGAATCTTCGGTGTTCCGCTTCCCTTGCAGATGAACTCGATTTGCATTTCTATTTCAGGTTTGGGTAATTATTTGTTTGTTTTGTTATTTGGAACTTTAAATATTATTGAATTGAGACGCGACGAGCGAAGTGAATTTAGGATAAGAACGTTTATACATAATATATTCAAATTTTATATTATACTATTTATTTTGTACCATTTAAAGAAAAAAAAAACGACGGTTTTTTCATATATTAATATACACGAGACATATGCATATATTACATTGACCTTTATTCCTTGGAATTGTCACATAACTTGCACAACTTCCGTATTCCAACAGACACAATTACAATTTAAAATAATGCGGTAAAAATTCGATGAATGATTTTGAATTGGTTTTAATGCAAAGTATGATTTAATGTATACATGCATTAAGTAAAGCCAAACATACTAGGATTATATATTTAAATGGATTAAAAATTATAACAATTTGACGTTAGATTCATAAAGATCATAGGTTGCAGTTACGTAAAATTGAATTCAAAATATAGTGGGAAATCGATTAACGAACAATTCATATGACGAACTATTTGTATAATAAACACATATTCGGATAACGAACAACTTGAAGACCTTATTGACGTTCCTTTTAGGAGTTAAAGTTGTCTGGAACTTAAGTCGATGATCGGTTACCGAACAATTCCAATTACAAACTGATCGAACTACACCATCTTTTTACGTTATTTTTTGGCAGTCAAAGCTGCTGTTAGGACTCTTTAACTTGTTTCTTAATTTAATGATCTATTAACGAACATTGTTGTTGATTCGTTAAGTGATCACCCACTAGTAATTGCTTGCATTTATCGAATTTGTACTGTAATTGTTAATACTCAATTTATTGATTCTTTTATTATAAACATTATTCACAAATTGCATTTAAAAAAAAACGACAACACCGCACAATTGACTCAAGGGAAATATTCCTTGGCGTAACGTCCCTTGTGCCTGGGCAGGTCCGGCCTCAGCTTCCTGGGAATATAGTTTGGTTGCCTATCATCCAGAGTCCTCTTCCACGGATCGATGAAGAGCTCGAAGGGCCTTCGCCTGGCCTCCATCGGTCTCGTCTTATGGTCGATCTTGTAAATCTTCTCCCAATGGTACACCTCGTAATCGAGCTTGAAGCGAGGCCTATTCGATACCAAATATTTGTACTCTCGCTCCAACCAGTCCCTCTTATCGTCATCACTGTAATTGGCTACGATCTTCTCTGCGCGCAAATACGGCCTCAGATTCACGCCCAAACGCTCCTGCGGTGTGTTCTTGTAGAACTTTAGCAGACTCTTCAAAACCTCGTCGTTGAACCCAACCAATTTACCGTCCTTAATCTCCTCGAACAGCTTTGTCTCCGGTATCGCCCAGCAAACGTTCTTCAGAGGGTTCTTCTTATGATTATCTCCGTGCATGAGGATCGTGTTCATCTGGTAGAGGTAAAAGGAGAACTTCTGTCCGTTCGTGACCACTGTCTGCGTTACCAGCGGATAGGTGATCTCATTGAACGTCGTGAAACCAAGCATATTCGCTTGAGCGTTCAACCATCCGAACGAAGACAGGATTCCTTGCCTGTGCAAAGCCTCTTTCGTGTCGCTCTCATCCCCGAAATTCCTTTCCAACATGTGACCCCGCCTGTGGAACGACATCAATCCGAACTGATACTTTTCCCCCGGCCAATATCCTTGAAAGAAACGAACAATTACATTCAGAAATTAATGGAAACTTCAATAAATTACCTGGAATATTCGCAGCGTGTTTATGGGTTGTTGTTGTGCCGACGGTGCGTGGATCGTACTTGAAAAACGGCACTTTGAAATCGGGATTCGAGGCTTCCGAATGCGGGATTATAGGTGGTAAAGGTAATTCGTTCCTCAGCTGAACGGATGGGCTTCCACAGTAATGCACGGCGCGATCTACAGGATCATCTTCGGTGTGCTTCCTCCATTCCACTCCGGTCCTGTACTTCTTTACGTTCACCGGTGGATTCATGCCTCCAGCGTACCAAAACGATTCTATCCTCGCATCGTAATCCACCTGAGTGTCCAGCAGATGCGAACTATCCTCCACCAAATTGTTAATCAAAATCCTATTCAGCTGCTTCACTATTGAAGCACTTAAAGCGTCTTCAATCTGTTTCTCTGACAAATTTTCGTTGTTCCTTTTGTAACCTTCGTACTCGATCAGCAAGGCTTCTTCGATCTGAGATTTGATTGCCACCAAGTGACCATCCACTGAGATGTCATTGTAGAATTCTGGTAGAGTTCGGGTGGGGATCAAGTGAGTTTTGGTGATGTGTTGAGCTAAATTTAGATTGTTGTAAGGAACTTTGTCCTCTTCAAAAACGTAGCACTTGAACCCATAATACCTGGGCATGTTCAGCTTGATTTGCTTCTCCTCAACAGTTTTCACCTCTTTGATCTCGTCCCATTTTGATTCCTTCTTTCTAGACTGTTTTGCCTCGTAGGAAGTATTTAAAATCTTTGGGTACTGAGCCACTGGCACATACTCGTCCTCCTGATGGACTCCGTTCGAGAAGCATCTTCGACTGGGCCCAAGACTTCTCAGAGCCTTCAATCTTATAAGAGACATAACCTATAACAGTAATAAAAAGTGTTATGTACTGCAAAATAACAGAAATCAACTGCACTTCATAGCTAATAATTAGTCTAATTATTTACCGAGCAGTATGTCTAGTAATTAATTCATTAAATTGATAAATAATCCTTTATTTTGATTGAGGTTTTTTCATGCAGCAGCAAATTAGGGTTATGTTATGCAGTCGCTACAATCAAATAATTAATCAAATTATTGTCATGAAAAGATTGCTTTATAATAAATTCTAACATTAATCTGCTATATTGAAATAATATTTATATTTAATAACTTTTAATATTAAGATATTTCGCAAATTATAATCAAACTTTGGAGATTGTTAAGTGGTCTATCTTCAATATTTAAATTTATTTTTGAAGATGGATCATCCAATGTTTGAATAATGATTACGCTTTAAAAAGCATAATATATTTCGTAGTGGAATATAAATTAATTTTATATTATCTTTACATACCCGAGGTGTTCGTAATTAGTTTTCTACTACTGTTTACTGTTTCTTTTATTAATTAATTCTGCTTCTTTAAATGTGTTTTATCAATTGAATTCAGAAACTATTACCTCAGAAGTATAAGTAAATTGATATTTTAGTCTTTGTTGAATAAGTAAATTGTATATTCTCATTTTGATTACAATTGAAGCATCATCTTCTGACGATATTGTTTTTCGTAATTTTTTGGTCTTAAGTGTTAAACATTTCCTAACAATAAAATTATGACTTTTGTTGTATTGTTATTGATGGAAGGACTGTAGGATACATTTGAAATGATTCGATAATACTGTGTTTTGTGTTATAAGTACAGAGTGTTTATTTTTTTCATTTCGCTAAGTACAAAATTAGAATAAAATAGATTAAGAGTAGCAGACGGCGCCGATTTGGAGCCAAAACGCTTGATTTTCTTCTCCCACGTCTCTTACGCCGACATCGATGATGGGCAATCGGACTGGTTTATCAGTTTTGTACGAAATGACCGTCTTGGCCCAAGTATCAGCTCGGAACTGAAATAAGGAAACAGCATATAATTAATAAACTCTTCATACTGTATTCAAAGTTAGAAGCTTACCCTGCATTCATCTTCTAATGCTTCGTATTTTAATCTCTGGTTGGGTCCCTTCGGAGTGACTTCGGCTTCATTCCAAAGGATCAGCTTAAGTCCCTTCCTGTACGTGTGCTTGTTCACGTCGTAATAACCGACGGAGTTCTTGCAATGATAGGTAACGTTCTGTTCGGCCTTCGAGGAGAGCAATTGCAGGAAACCAATTTGAGTGCTGTCCGCCTTGTAGGTCATCTTAATGCCTCCGTCGATTTCTCCCAGCCAGATTTCTTGTTCTTTACCAACATGAGTGATCGTTGGGGACTTTTCTGGACTCGGAAGGATGCAACTGGCTTTGGATTCCATATCGCAATGCACCAAAATTGCGTCTTTAGCGTCTCCTTCGTTTGGATCGATCCAGTATTGTCCGCTTTCGAAATGTGGATATGCTGTTGCGATGTCGCGGCACGTCTTTCCTGGGAACGATTTCTCGCCGTTCGGTTTCTTGAACTTTTCGAAAGATGCCTTGAGCTGCTCGTAAGCTTTGATGACCAAGTTCTTCCTCTCTTCATCGGTTATATCTTTACCGAATAAGCGCATCGGTTCGTCTCCCATGGAATCTGGTCCCTTTTGGTTGTTGATTTGACCCTGGGCCAAGATCGCTGCTAAACTGGCTGCGTCGTATCCTATTCCTTCACCGGGTGGACCCGGAGGTCCAGGTGGACCGGCCGGTCCCATCAGACCACTTCTTCCAGATTCACCTGGAGCACCTCGGCTGCCGTGAGGTCCGGGAGGACCTTGAGGACCTGGGCCTCCATCTCTTCCTGGCAACCCGCGCGGGCCAACTTCGCCGTCCTTTCCTGATAATCCCGGATTTCCGGTCATACCCTTCTCTCCAGTCAAACCTTGAGCGCCTGGCATACCTTGAAGACCGATCAAACCGCGATGACCCTTCGATCCCTTCGCTCCGATCTCACCGCGTTCTCCCTTGGATCCTTCAACGCCTGGCGCTCCAGATTTTCCTCTTTGTCCTTGCTGGCCTTCAACGCCTTGAGGTCCAGTTTCACCGCGCAGACCTCTCTCTCCAGCTGGACCGACTGGTCCTGCATTACCCGGAGGACCCGGCATTCCAGGTTGTCCCGATGGTCCGGAAGGTCCTGGATTTCCGATTGGTCCCTTATCGCCTGTTCTTCCTGCAATGCCAGGTGGTCCGGCTTTTCCTGGTGCACCTTCCGGTCCTGCGTCTCCAGCTGGACCAGGCTGTCCCGGTGGTCCGGCAATGCCTTGTTGTCCTGCTGGTCCTTCGTTTCCTGGTTTACCCTGTGCTCCAATCTCTCCTTGGGCGCCTCTCATTCCCCTCATGCCGGCTGCTCCCGGTGGTCCCGGCAATCCTGGCATACCTCTGTCTCCTGCCTGTCCTTGAGGACCTGCTTGACCGGTCATACCTCTTGGTCCTTCGCTGCCGGAGTCTCCTTTGGGTCCCTCTACTCCTTGCGGTCCAGGAAGTCCAGACGGGCCTTGATTACCCGGTCTGCCGATATCACCGCTGGCTCCCTTGATACCAGGAATACCAGCCAATCCTTGTGGTCCTGAATTTCCTGGCAGACCTGCTGGGCCTTGTTCTCCGGGCCTACCCGGTGGTCCCATTATACCAGCATCTCCTCTCGCGCCTGTTTCACCTCTCGCACCCTTTGATCCCGGTAAACCGTTCAATCCATGCGGTCCTTGCTCACCGGGTTTACCGATAATACCAGGATTTCCCTGCATACCCTTGGAACCGGTCAAACCACGATCTCCTTTCAATCCGGTAAGACCCGGAGGTCCTACTAAGCCTGGGAAGCCTTGAGCGCCCGGAGCTCCCAATGGACCTCTTTCTCCCGGATTGCCAGGTGCTCCAGCCTCGCCCGGAGGTCCCGGTAATCCTTGATCTCCGCGTTCAGCAGGTTCTCCCGGTGGTCCAACAGGACCAACTAATCCTTGCAAGCCTCTCTCTCCTTGTCGTCCCGGAGGCCCTTCTGGACCCATAGGTCCGAAAGAACCGCGTTCTCCTTTATCGCCTTGCATACCTTGAGGTCCCCTCAAACCTGGCAATCCCAAAAGTCCCGGCGTTCCAGCGTGTCCCTTGTCTCCTTTAGGACCGAATGGACCCTAAATTGATTATATACAATTATTATATTTTAAAGTCAATTATTTCGTTATTTATTACAGGTAATCCATCTAATCCTTGAATACCGGATGATCCTTTCGGACCTGGTCCTCCTGGCTGTCCCAATGGGCCTCTCTCTCCTGGGAAACCTCGTTCTCCTCTTAAACCTGCTGCACCTGGAGGTCCAACGGGTCCCTGCACTCCTTGTTCACCATCCTTGCCCGGAGTTCCTGGATTACCAGCCGATCCAGGTAATCCTTGAAAACCTCTTGGACCTGGTTGTCCAGCAGCTCCTCTTTCTCCATCGCTTCCTGGTGGACCGGGTGGGCCAGATAAGCCGGGAATTCCATCTTTTCCTGGGTCTCCTCGTGGTCCTGGAGCTCCTGGCAAACCAGGTTCTCCTTCCTTTCCAGCTTCGCCCTAGTATTAGGTAATTATATATAATGAAATAAGTATTTATGTAAATAATTTACGGTTAAGCCTTTGTCGCCTTGCAATCCCATGGGACCTGGTAATCCTTGCAAACCTGCTGGTCCTGCTTCACCCGGTTTTCCATCGGCTCCAGGAATACCTCTTTCTCCCGGATTACCGGTCTTTCCTGGCGGACCTGGACGTCCCTGCAAACCGCGAACTCCCTGCAATCCGGTTGCACCGGGTCTTCCGATATCTCCCTGTGGACCTTTAGGGCCGATAAGTCCTTGCGGTCCGCGATCTCCTGACTGTCCTTTCGGTCCCATCGCACCATCCGGACCAGGCAAACCGCGTGCACCTGGATGTCCTCTTTCTCCCTGAACTCCCTGAATACCAATCGGTCCTCTCATTCCGCGCTTTCCTCTTTTACCCTCTGGTCCGATTGCTCCTGGCAATCCCCTCGGTCCCATCATTCCAGTTTCTCCCTTAGTTCCGCTTTCTCCTTTGAATCCGCGTTCTCCTGGTGCACCCTACATTATTCACATTTTATAAATCAAACTACATTTTCTAATTTCATTATAATTACAGGATGTCCTTTAATTCCCGGTTGGCCCGGACTTCCTGCAAGACCTGGCAATCCTCTGGCGCCGGGGAAACCCGGTGGTCCTGAAATTCCCTGAGTGCCTGTGCTTCCTTTTTCTCCCGGCATACCGTCCTTTCCTGAGATTCCCGGTGGTCCGGATTCTCCTGGTTGTCCTGGACGTCCGCTCTCGCCTCGAGGTCCTTGCAAACCTTGACTTCCCTTCGGTCCTTGGCCACCGGCGTCACCCTTATTTCCGGGACTTCCTGGGAATCCTGGAGGTCCGGGCTTTCCAATAGCTCCGGGTCCGCCGGGTGGTCCAGCAATGCCATCGACTCCTCTTAAACCAGGTGGTCCGGGTGGGCCTTCCCTGCCTCTTTCGCCTCGTTGACCAGAAGGACCCATGGGTCCGGTTGGTCCAACGTGTCCTTGGATACCTGCAGCTCCTTTTTCACCGGAAACTCCTTGCTCGCCTTTGGCGCCGTCCAATCCTTGAAAACCGCGATGACCTTTCATTCCGGGAACTCCTGGCATTCCTGGTAATCCTCTAGGACCCGCAGGGCCAGCAGCTCCAGCCGGACCAGCTTCACCATCTTCGCCGGGTTCTCCCTAAATTGTTTGAAGTATTAATATCTTTTAAATATTATTTGTGTTAATATTTACGTCTTTGCCAGGTGGTCCTGGCATGCCTCTGAGACCTGCTGGACCGGCTGGGCCGGTTGGGCCAGATTCTCCGGTTTCTCCACGAACACCTTGGAAACCTTGAGGACCTGAACCGCCTGGTGGTCCGGGAGGACCACGAGCACCTATCGGCCCGACTTGAGCCTGTAAGTATTGGAAAGGCTCCACCGGAAAGGATGGGCCTTTATCGTTGCCTGCTTCGGATAAAGCCAACTGTTGATAGTACAAAGATAGATCTGGTGCAGGACCCGGAGGACCTGGTGGTCCAGGAATACCGGGATGGCCTGGGCTGCCTGGAACTCCTGCGTTTCCTGGGTTACCCTGATCACCGGGACTACCGGTGGTTCCCCTCGGTCCGGGTATAGATTCTACCACAACTAACACCAAAAGAATTATTATTATCAATTTATTTTTCACTGAAAGAGATTTGTGTACCTGGGGGACAATTGGGTTGTTGGGTGCAGATGACCTGTCCGTTGGTGCAGGAGCAGTTTGTGCATGGATCGGATTGCCAGCGTTGGCCTTCCTGATACCATCTTCCTTCATGTGAGCAGCTGAACGCTGCTGCATGAGATTCGGGTACCAGAGGACTGGGCGTCGTCGGCGGCAAGATACGAACGTCTACGCTGCTGGTGGGCGCAGCCGTTTGGTGATCCTCTTCGGGTACAGAGTAGACACTGCTGACGGTAACAGCGGGAACATCAAAATCTCTGGGTCTCTCGTCCGGCGGCTGCGGCGTCGGATTCTCGCTCAAAACTACCGGAGTAGCAGTAACGGTAACTGATGATCAACAAAAAACTTCAGTATTTCAGCAAATATGTAAGTTGTCGCATGTTAAAGAAATGAAACTCGACCCAATTAGAATATTGAGAGAACCGTCATTGACCTTTCAAAGTGGCAGTTGCATTCAATTAAGTACATGGTGATGCAATGAAATGTCAATAAGACACTTCAATGCAAATGAGAAGTTCCGCGGGGAAGTGTACTTGGTAAAATTTTGGTAAAATTCGTTTCTGATAGAAACATTGTTGTGATAGAATGAAATTTAAATTGTACTAAGATAATTATTTTAAAGTGTTACTTGGTCAAAAGATTGATCATAAAATTATCCATAAATCAGATTAATTAAAGCTCCAAAGAAAAATTATCCAATTGGGAATTGATTAACAAGGAAGATTTAACAACTAAAACAATGTAATTCTATTAGCTTAAAACATTTCAAAGACTTTACCTTTCTTGTCGTCCAGTTCTTCGTAGTAGTCCTCGTACTCGGTGCCGTACTCATCGTATTCGGTAGCAGCTTGCTGCGACTGAGTTCCTCCAGCTTCGGCTTGCTGTGCTTGCGGTCTCAACCTTTGCCTCCTGACTCTTGCTTCGACTCCAGCAGAAGCCAGAAGCACCGCCACCAATAAAAACTTGAAGATCATCTTCGAGGAGGCGCCCTTGCTGTGCGAACAAGGGGCCCACGACCGTTTCTGATCCACTTCCATGTCTCATCCTCCTATTTATTACCCAAAAGTAGGAAGAGCGCGCGCGGGGGGAATCTTCTAAAACGTTTTAACACATCTTCAAATTTACATGCAGTATCTCGCCTCCCTCTCCTCTCTCGGATCGCATCGAATGAACACAATTCCAATTCCAAAACGGGAGCTAAAAATTGACCAAATAAAAAAGAGGAGATGCTTCTGGTCGCACGGTTACGCAACGCGCGAAAATCTTCGAGCAAAAGAGAACAAAAAATAGTAGGTGATCTGTGTGATCGGTTTTCGGGATCCGTTCTTCTCCTCTAACGACGTTTCGGCCGTAATTAATCGTCTCCGTTTAGCAATTGGTTAATTTTTAAGATTCTTTAGCGTTTATTTAGGTCTCATTAAACGCATTTAAGAGCGAGCCACATCTAAACACATGTCAACTCGTGGATCGGCATTTGCCTCGTAAACTATTAGGGAAGAACACGAAACGCACGCATCGCATCTCTCTATCTATCTATAATATTTCACGCATAATTCCTGCTTCTCGTTTCGTGATCCAAGAGTTCCCGGCCGGCCACTCGAGCCAAACGAACAATTAACATAGAAAACGGCCAATTGGATGTCATCCCAATGAAGAATTATTGATACGCTATTCAATTTTGATAATGTTTCAGCGCGCCTGAAAATACGGTCGCCAATAGATGCAATCCGAAACAAACGAAATGCAAATCTAATTGAAACAAAACCTGAAAAAAAAGGCGGATTTCTAATCAAGCAGTCTATGACCTTATTTTCCGTGCGAGATCTCTGCACAATCCATTACATATTCGAATCCCATTCGTTTGACCATCTATTACTAATCCACTCATCGAGTCTTGGAAGAAAAGAGAAAAAAATCTTGCTAATCACAATCACACGCATTTCCTTCCTTGCGAAATACTATCAATTATTATAGCACTACATTCATATAATCTTTATTACACACAGATAATATATATAAAACAATTAACAGATTCATTCATTTCACGTAAATTAAACCAAAATATCCAAATTTATGTTATGTATACAATAAACATTCGATAATTTTAATTGTAAATTCCTCATTTTAATATGATTTGAATAAGAAATTACTCATTAATCTGTCAAATCTCATAAGTTACAGTCATGGAAAAAATGATTGATTTAATAAAGTTGGAAATAAGGAATGTTGCGTTTGTACGAATTCAATTTATCGATTTTTTGAACACATGAAACGTCAAATTTTAAACTTGACAAATTAATTAATATATAATCATGAATAATTGTGAATTAAAAATCAAACGTCAATGTGACATTTTGTTCATTTTTGACAGTTTCGGTGTTCATTTACTGTTTTTACTATTATTTACAACCATAATTGAAAATTCAATTACTTTAATA